>SSNP01000065.1:2306718-2361598 GCA_006937955.1 Pachypanchax playfairii
TGACCAAATACTTATTTTCCACCATAATTTGCAAATAAATTCTTTAAAAATCAGACAATGTGATTTTCTGGATTTTTTTTCCTCATTTTGTCTCTCATAGTTGAGGTATACCTATGATGAAAATTACAGGCCTCTCTGATCTTTTTAAGTGGGAGAACTTACACAATTGGTGGCTGACTAAATACTTTTTTGCCCCACTGTATATTAAAGTCTTCATTTTACTCATTATTGTGGTAAAGTTGAAGGATTTCAAATGTAGTTGTTTGCAAGTGATTAATAAAGCAGAGGAAATGTCTGATCGTCCCCTCAGGAACTGTGATAAGCCCCGCCTGATTGAGGCTTTGAAGAGCAAGCGTATCCGTGACATTGCCTGTGGTAGCTCTCACAGTGCTGCAATCACCTCCAGTGGGGAGCTCTACAGCTGGGGTTTAGGCGAATATGGTCGCCTTGGACACGGAGACAACACGACTCAGCTCAGGCCTAAACTGGTATGTGCACAAGTTCCGGATACATTTATCACCTTTCGGATCTTCTGCACTCAGCAGCTTCTCTAACGCCTAGTGACAACACTTGCTATGAATTGTAGCTTGTAAATATTGTGCAAACTGTCTATAAACAGTGGAGGACTAGTTGTGACTGTGTTTGATTTTTCTTTCCAGGTGAAAGTGCTTCTGGGGCACAGAGTTATTCAGGTGGCTTGTGGTAGCAGGGATGCTCAAACTTTAGCTCTCACTGATGAAGGTAAATCTGTTAACACACTTGTTTCTGCTCTGTAAAGTATTTAGTTAAATATTTATTTATTTACTTTGTCAGGGTTGGTGTTCTCCTGGGGTGATGGAGATTTTGGAAAGCTCGGCCGTGGAGGTAGCGAGGGCTGCAACATTCCTCAAAACATAGAAAGGCTTAATGGACAAAGTGTCTGCCAGATTGAATGTGGAGCACAGTTTTCTTTGGCTCTGACTAAATCTGGAGTTGTTTGGACATGGTAAGACTGATAAAATATACACTTAGGATGAGACTTTATTTATCCCTGTTGAAGAGGTTACAAGTCATCTACTGTCAAGAATTCCAATCTCAGTAAACTTTCTGTGTTTGCAAACAGGGGTAAAGGGGACTATTTTCGATTAGGCCACGGCACTGATGTCCATGTGCGAAAGCCCCAGATGGTGGAAGGACTGAGAGGAAAAAAGATAGTCCATGTTGCTGTTGGAGCCCTGCACTGTCTGGCTGTCACAGATGCTGGACAGGTTTGTTTTGATCACCATGAAAAGACATTCTCTCTTATTTACAGTCATGGCCAAAAGTTTTGAGAATTACACAAATATTGGTTTTCACAAAGTTTGCTCCTTTTTAGTACTTTGTGTCAGTTGTTCCTGTATTGAAGTTTAATTACAAGCGTTTCCTAAGTTTCAAAGGCTTTTATTGACAGTTACATCATGTTCATGCAAAGAGTCAATATTTGCAGTGTTGGTACTTCTTTTTTAAGACCTCTGCTGTTCACCCTGCTGTCAATCAACTTCTGGGTCAAATCCTGACTGTAACCCATTCATTCATAATCAATGCTTGGACTTTTTCAGAATTAGTGTTTGTCCACCTGCCTTTTAAGGATTGACCACAAGTTCTCTATTGGATTCTGTGGAGGTTCCTGGCCATGGATCCAAAATTTCAATATTTTGTTTCTCGACCCACTGAGTTATCACTTTGTTCTTATGACCCGGAGCTCCATCATGCTGGAAAAGGATGTTCTTCACCAAACTGTTCTTGGATGGTTGGAAGAATTTGCTGTCAGAGGATGTTTTGGTACCATTCTTTATTCATGGCAGTGTTTTTTTGGCAAGTCCTTTGGATGAGCAGCAGCTCAACACATGATGGTCTCAGGATACTTCACTGTTAGCATGACACAGGACTGATAGTTGCTCTCACATTTTCTTCTTTAGACAATCTTTTTTCCAGATGCTCCAAACAATCAGAAAGGAGCTTCATTTGAGAAAAGGACTTGACCCCAGTCCTCAGCAGTCCGCTCTCTTGACTTTTTTGCAGAACATCAGTCTGTCCCTGATGTTTTTTGGAGAGAAGTGGCTTCTTTGCTGTCCTTCTTGACACCAGACCATCTTCTAAAAGTCTTCACCTCACTGTATGCGCAGATGTTCTCACCTGCCAGCTGTCAGTCCTGAGCAGCTCTGCATTGGTGACACTCCGATCCTGCAGCTGAATCATCTCTAGGAGACGGTCCTGGCGCTTGCAGGACTTTCTTAGGTGTCCTGAAGCTTCTTCAAAACAATTAAACCTCTTTCCTTGAAGTTCTTGATGATCTGATATATGGTTGATTTAGGGTCATCTTGGTAGCAACAGTATCCTGCCTGTGATGATGATGGCTGCAAGTTTCTTTGTAGGTTAGATTTCAAGTATCACCCTCCTTTTAACACATCCAGTCTGTTATTCTAACTCAGTCAGCATGACATAATGATCTCCAGCCTCGTGCGCGTCTACATTCTCACCTGTCTTTTTAACGGTATGTTTGTATCAATTGTTTTTCCTTTGTTTGTTTTATCTGTTTTAGCGTCTTGATTTTAATGTGTGTTTTAATTGTAGTCTTTTATTTATGTTTTTATGTTCACGCTTGGTTGGCTGGTTGTAATGCCATGTTTTAAAAGCGCTTTACAAATGAAGTGGTATGGTATGGTATGGTATGGTATGGTATGGTATGGTATGGTATGGTATGGTATGGTATGGTGAGAAGATTATTGAAATGGTCTCAGCAGGTCTTGAGCAGTGGAAATGGCTTTTTGGGATCAAGTTCATTTTCATGGCAAAGAAGGACTTTGTAGTTTATCTGATCACTCTTTATAAAATGCAAAATGGCTGTCATAAAAACTGAAGCAGCAAACTGTGATAACCAATGTTTGTGTCATTCTCAAAACTTTTGGCCACGACGTTAGAGGTGGAGATTAGACTTGTAATTTATCAGCACCCTTTCCTTCTCAAGACACCCAACAAGCCTTTTTCAGTTACATGGCTTATTTCCCTTTGTATAACATCTTTGTTCATGTTAAATATATTTATCATTTTATAAAATTAAATATAGTAACTCTGTATACTAAGAGGCTTTTAAGATTGGGACTTAAATATATTATTTTTGTTTCAATCCCTGAGTCAGAATCTGCTATATGTGAATTTAAGATAATGAAGACATGTTTTTTTACACGTTTATGGATTGTTTTTAAATCCAGTTATTATCTTATATTTCTGTCTAAGGTGTATGCATGGGGTGACAATGACCATGGGCAGCAGGGAAACGGCACCACCACAGTGAACAGGAAGCCCACCTTGGTTCAAGGTCTGGAGGGACAGAAGATCACTCGAGTGGCATGTGGCTCCTCCCACAGCGTGGCCTGGACTACTGCGGATGTGACCACACCTTCAGTTCATGAGCCAGTACTTTTCCAGACAGCCAGAGACTCCCTTGGGGCCTCATACTTGGGTAATCCTTTACTTGTACATGGTACAAGTTTTGTCTGTCCCTGTTTCCACAGTTTTTCAGAGGGAATTCACATGATCAGTACCAAAAGTAGTAGAAACAGTTTGGGGTCATTCAGTCTGTGGTATTTAAATATATCATACTTCTATAGTAACATTACATCTTTTAGGCTTCAAATTACACTGGGATTAGTTTTTTTAATTTTCTCACAGCCTCTTAAATTAAACCGATATTATTTTGAAACAGTTTCTAAAAGGTACGTGATAAAAAAAATCATGCAGCCTAATGGTGCGTTCACCCCGCCCAGCGCGTCCAGGCAGCAGGGCAGCTGGATTACATGTTAAGTCTATGGTACTAAGCAATAAGTGGGCGTCAAGCTGCGCCAAGCTGCCACGCAGCTGCTGCTTGCAGTTGGGAAAATTGATCTTTGGGGCAGTAGACGCGGGGCAGCAACCAATCAGTGACTCTTTTCACTGATCACGTCATCAACTTCTAGATCTGACAGTCTGTCCAATTAATTTCAAAATGGAGGAGAAACTGATTATCACTGTTTGTAACCACCGCGAACTGTATGACCCATCTTCGTATTTAAATAAGGACAGGAAAAGATTGGACCTTATCTGGAGGAAGATATCGGAGCATATTGGAGTTCCAGGTAAACAGTTTCATATTTTATGAAACTCAGATCGTCTCAATGGGGTGTATCTACACCCTCTGCAAATGTGCCCGACGACGACGTTGTATAGCTTTATTTATTAAATAAATCCAAGCCACTCTCGACATGATCCGTCATGTTGGAAATAACTATAACAACAGAGAAATCACCCGCCCGCCTGTGATGTACTTCACGTTCTGTGATGTAACGCGCGGATGCGGACTGTGCAAAGTGTGCAAGCAGCTGTGTTTTTATTTAAGCAGCAACTTTAGTCCGGCAGCAGTATGGTTTCCTTCCAAGAAAGAGTACTACTGATTTAGTATTTGCTTTGAGAATGTTAATGGAATAGTACAGAGAAAGCCAGAGGGAGCTTCATTGTGTCTTTGTAGATCTAGAAAAAGCATCTGACAGGGTACAGAGAGAGGAACTGTGGGTACGAGGGCATCAGTTTAAGGTGCAGGCTCTAAACTCAAGCTGTTTTATAGTGTTTACAATCAGTCCATATTTTAATTTTGCACATTACAGGTGTTCAGTCAGACAGTGACTCATCAACAGCAAGCAACAAGATGAGTGGGCAGAGCAGTGTGAAGCCCAGTCGCCCCTCGCTGGCCAAGATTCTCCTCAGTCTGGATGGAAACCCAGCCAAACAGCAGGCTCTGTCTCATGTACTGTCAGCTCTACAAATCATGTATGCAAGGTATGCTGCCTGCAGAGTGGGAACCATTTATACTGTTTGTTTTGTGTGTAGAAGAAAATACAACTCTTAATTCATAACATGTATCCTTAGTAACCTTTTTGTTTTCCCAGGGATGCAGTGGTGGGTGCTCTGATGCCAGCCAGCATGATTTTGCCAGCAGAATGTCCTTCCAGTTCACCCGTCCCCCCTTTAGACTCCTCATCTTCATCCTGTGTCAGTGATGAAGAATGTTCTCCCGTCCACCTTGAAACTGAGGAACGGGTCAGCCCGAATCTCTGGCAAGACAAGAAGGGAGAGGTACATCTTCCATCATTTTAATGCTGGCTTTCAGAAGGATTTGTCTGTTTTGATTTGGCAACAGTGATCGATATGGTTTTATTCTGCAGCAAAGCAGTTGTTAGACTGTTTCAAAAACTAAAGCTTAAAGTTCTATTCATAACGCCAAATAAACATACTGTTTTTTAATTTCTGGAAAATTATAGTCTAAAAGAGAAAATGATAATAATCAGCACATGAACAAGTAGTTTCTATACTACAGGCCAAATTTCACCCATAGCTTGAATCTTAACACTGAAATTATCATAACACTAGGAACCGGAAAGCCTATGAAAATTTTGGGAAAATCTGTCCTTTGGTTCACTAAAGCCGTTTTCAGACAGACGTTTCGGAATATTTGTGGACATTTCCATCCAGTCGTTAACTGGAGTTGTCTTTTCAGACATGCCATTGTTTTGAACGCAAACACTGTATCGGAGAACGTCTGCTCTTATTACTACTGTCTTCAGCCGTAAAGGTTGTAGAACATATTATGCTTTCTCCAGAACGCTTTCAGACTCAAAAGCAAAACGGAAGAAGTCCTGAACAGTACCGGTTTTCATGGCCTGTCTGAAGGGAGCTCAAGGATCAATGAAGATTTCGATGGACCTCCTTTGTTGTCACACTTTTGCGATGCAAATACAGAGATAGACCTATCACATACCACAGAGCGGAGGCTACAGATGAAATTTGTGTTACATATACACAGACTTTTTTCTCTGTTAGACAGTCCGCACTTTTCACATAAGCTGCTGAAACAGTTTATTGTGATTTTATTGAATCTGGTTTACCTTTTGACCTTGTATTTCTTTTTTTCTTTCTTTTATTTCTTTGCATATTGCTACAGATATTAACATCAGGCAGATCACCTGTTTGTCCGTTTACTGCTAGAAAATGTTTGCTGCTGGTTTCTGGCGGGTTATAAATCACTGATGTTTTTGAAGTGTATTTTATGACATTTAATTAGTGTCAAAAGTCATTAATGCATATTCTGCATGCACACACTGAACATGAGCTCATAAAAGTGATTAACAAAGGAAGTTGTAACTTGCAAGTAAATACATATATTGAGAGAAGTCATTTCTGTACCTTGAGTGTGCAAACAGTACCTGTGATTGCACAAGCATCTACCATGTCCGCATATGTGGACCAATGAGCACACAGCAGTGACAAGCGCACTCTCAACTCTCAAAAGTGCTCAGTTGCAGAATCTACTGGAGGGCAGAGTCAGTGTGCCAGTGTGAACGGATAAATAATTGTGTAAAAGCCTATTCTTTACATAAATACAGTATTTACATAGCTTTTTGTCAATATTACTATGAAAGAAAAGAGGCAGTAATCAAATTCAAATCGTGTGCATTTTGTTGATACACAAGCGTCACAAAAACGACTATGAAACCACAGGCTTGTATTATTAATATGTGTATTGCTATTACTATTACTCAGTAAATTACACACTCACTACAGTCATTTTCAGACAGACGTTCTGGAATATTTGCGGACAATTCGATCCAGTCTTTAACCGGAATCGTCTTTTCAGACACACCACTGTTTTGAAAGCAAAGACCGTATCGGAGACCGTATCATAAAGGTTCTGGAACAGATTATGCGGACAGATTCTAGAACAGTGCTGTCAGACTCAAAAGCGAAATGGACAAAGTCCTGGAACGGTTACATTTTTCATGGCCTGTCTAAAAGGGCTTAACTGTCAAGGAAGATTTTAGCGTGACAGAACTGTTGCAAAACAACCCCCCTTTCCTTTTTACAAAGATACCGCTGTTGTGTTATGTAAATGAGGGCTTATAATTAACTTATAATTCCATAGGTCCACAATATCTGTAGACTAACAGAAAATCTATTCTGATTCAGTTTCTCAGAAATCATAGAAAGTCAATTTAAATTTAAGACAAAACATCTAGCAATTTCTTTGAAAGCCAAATAGGGATCTCACACAAATGTGTCAAGTCATTGAAAAACGGCCAAGGGACATATTGAGTTATTTACAGATTCTGAAAGTGTGCAGTGTCAACTTTCCAACACTGTATAACACAGATTCCACAAATTCCAACATTTTTAAAGATATGACCATTTGAATGTTAGAATCTCCAAAACTAGTTCTGTGAGAATTTAAGATTCTTAATTTTTCTGCGAATTCACGTAATGTGGTGGGAGGTAAGAGAAACTGTCCACATTAGCATTACTAAGCATAAAACCAGTTCCCAGCTAGTTTTAGTCAGTACGTTTCCATGCACATCTAACCCTCTAACCCGTGCAATTGACAGAAACCGAACTAATGGATTAAACCCCCGTTGAGAGCTTGGTCCCAGTTTACATGTCACTCTGAGAAGCAAATTATTGAAAAAAGTGCTCTCACCGCAGCTCCAGTAGGTGGCGACCCTTTATGTGGTATTACTTCTGGTTCGCGTCACACAAAGTACCACCAAGTGAAGCAAACGGAGTAACAAATGGACAACAACAATGCTGCATCATTTGTTACATACTGTACAATTTGATGCTATTACACGTCAGGTGCATGCAGAGTCTTGTGGCAGTGACATTTTCATTATTGATTACATTATTGATTTCCACGTTGCATCATTTCCTGAAGGGGTGTCCTGCTTCTCATTTTCTGCTTCTACATTAACTCTGGAGAAAGTTTACAGCTACACCACTGAGTCCTTTCTTTCTTCCCTTTCCTTCTTTCTGACTCAAATGTTATGTTAGCAACAGTTTCTGATATCTTATGTTCCAACTGCACCACAAGTCCAATGGGATCAGAATCAGAACCATCATTGGAATGGTCTAAAATATCCTTATTATTTTACAAGTATTTCCAAAATGTGCTGTCAGAAGCACAATTTAGCACTTTTGCAATCTGTTCTTCTTGGTCCATTCAGCATGTAAACACATTGGCTGAAAAGCTGGTTAAGTAGCCATGTGGTTCCACTTGAAGGGGCTGCATTTGGCTGAAAGTTGACATGCAAATTTCCCCAAACCTGATACCAGGAAGAGGCTTCTGCTGAGAATTTCTTCTCTAAAAGTTCCCAAATTCAAACACAAAATTTATGGTTTTAAAACCCTCACACTTCTTCTTCATGATTTCTACTGGCATATTTAGCAAAAATCAAAACAAACAAAATTATACATTTTTCAGAAAAAATATTTTTTCACTGTTTTTAGGACTTCATTTGAGACAAACTAGTTCACAGTTTTGCCGTGGTGCATCACAAATGTAATTGTTGTATTTCTCTCTCTTTTCACTTTTAGGGAACTGAGCAGACTTGCAAGCACTTTGTATACTTGTGACTGTAACTGTATTTTGACCATCTATACAGCTGTATCCATGCTCGGAAAACACAATGATAAAATGTATCTTTTAATATTTAGCACAGCTGAACAGTGAAATTTATGTGTCTATTTTGTGTGTGAGCAGGCTCCCTCATCAGAAGATGCTGTTACGCCATCATCAGCTGTTACTCCCTCCACCTGTGGAGCCTCTTCACGTCCTTTCATCCCCGTCACTGATGACCCGGGAGCAGCCAGCATCATAGCTGAGACCATGACAAAAACAAAAGAAGTTAGTTTGTGTAATAATTAGAGCATGTGTACTTAAAGGTCCTAGATCATGCAAAATCATGAGGGGGCTCTGTGTCTCAGTGCAAGATGTTCCATGAGGATTTTGATGTTGGCCTTGACGGCCCAGCCGAAATGAGATAAGAGAGTTTAGGGCAGAGCTGAGGAATTACAACAGTTCTTTGAGTCCTCATGGTACACTTTGAGTGGAAAAAAATCAGAAACAGCCAAATTGGACCAAATTACATAAACAGCAGCCAATCAATCGATCAATCACTTCTCCACTCCGAGCCAAACCTGCAGGTTCTCTAAGGTGGCACCAATCTTTCCAGTGAGATCCAGCAGCGCACTCCATCAGCCAGTTTGCGGTCTCATTCCTGAACCTCCCGGTCCCGTTCGAGAGTCGCAGCCAGCTGTTTGCGGTACTGCCCCGAGACCGCATCCAGTTTGCGATCCAGACTGCCAAATCTTTTAGTCCGAGTGTTGCCAGATGACTCCCATACATTCCACAACTTTAGAATTTGTCGATACGTCAGGTAACCGCAAGCGCCATTCAGTAGGTATCTCACGATCAATAATCCAAATATGTACACATTCTCCACACCTTCGACAATCAGAACAGACAGACATACCCTCTTCCATTGGCCCCAGGAATCCATGGTAAACCCAGCCGGAAGTGTCGACTCTGGGCGTTGCAGCTCTCCCTTTTTAAGCCTTAAATTTGAAAAAACTTTGTCCAATGCGTTAAATGACCACAAAACCAGATCCATTTTTCAATTTCAATTTGAAACAGCCAGCAGAGAGAAACACAGAAATCAGACACAAGCAGAAAATATACGGGCAAGAGGGAGCAGAGGAGAGTGCGTGCGTCCTCGACAGTGGGCGGTGAGAGAACAAATTGTAACATTTTATCAAATATGTGCCTACCCAGACGTTGAAAGCTGTGAAATAACATGATACAGAACCTTTAAGGTGTATGTGACACACTTAGGTCTCAATAAAACATTTTGAAGCCTTATAACTAAATTTCACAAAACATGGTCCAAATTTGCAATTTTTGACACTTATAAGGCAAGTATGAATGTTTTATGTGCTTTGGGTGAATCTCAATTTAGAAACCGAAAGTGACGAAACACAGGAATGTAGCTCTTTGTTTACATCTTACATGGACATTGAAAAGCATTTGTGAGCTCCTGTTTTTGTTGATAAAATGGTGAAATGATGTATAGCTGGTGGTTGTAGCAACACATCTTCCTTAATTTACAGTCAGGTCTATACTGTATATATTTGGGCACTAACCAAAACATATTCAAGATACAATTATATAATCTATATGGGCTTAAAGTGCAGACTATCAGCTTCTTTTGAGGCTATTCAGTCCAAATTGGATGAAGGGTTTAGGAATTGCAGCTCTTTAATATATAGCCACCTCTTTTTCAAGGGACCAAAGGTAATTGGACAGTTGACTCAAATGTTATTTGACAGGTGTGGGCTGTTCCCTCAATCCATTATCAATTAACAGGTAATTAACTGGAGTTGATTTCAGGTGTGGCATTAGAATTTAGGGGCTGTTGCTGTGAACCCACAAGATGTGGTTAAAGGATCTCTCAGTGGAAGTGAAACAGATCATTCATAGGCTGAAAAAAGAAGAAATCCATCAGAGAGATAGTGGAAATGTTCAGAGTGGTCAAATCAACTGTTTGGTACATTCTGAGATAAAAAGAGCTTCCTGGTGAACTCAGAAAGTCCAAAAGACCTGGACGTTCACGGAAGATAACAGTGGTGGATGATGGCAGGATCCTTTCCATGGTGAAGAAAAATCCCTTCACAACATTCACCCAAGTGAAGAACATTCTCCAGGATGAAGGTGTACAAGTATCTAAGTCTACCGTTAAGAGAAGACTTGATGAGAACAAGTACAGAGGCTTCACCACAAGGTGCAAACCATTAATCAGCCTCTAAAATCCAAAGACCAGATTGAACTTAAAACGCAACTGTAACAGCATCCTACAATTCACTCGACTTAATCAGAATGGGTACACATATAATCAGAGTGAAATACTCACAGTCCCACCGGACTTGCAAGAGCTCATGAGACTGTGTTTAATCTGCAGAACTTGAAGCCTGTGGAACCAGTTTGGTCTCAGATGTATTCGTCTGTGCGCATCAAAACAGGTTTTCTTAATGTTGTCTCTTCTTCTGAGTCACTGATTTCTTGTTCCTAAAGAGACTGACCTCAGAAACGACTTGGATTCTCCATTTTCTGCCATAGTAGTCGCTTTGTTTACATTCAAGTTCTTGTGTTTTGTCAACTTCCACAAAAATGTGCAGCAACATTGCATAAATATGCATATTTGAGACTTAATCACTGGAAACATGCATCCCAGTTTATGTGGAAAAGTGTTCACAGGACACAAATGTAAAGGGTTTGATTGATTGATATAAAGTAGTAAAATAACAAAAAACTTTAAAGTTATAAACCCCATTCATTGAATATGAATTTGTGTTTAAAATCTCAGGACTCAGAAAACCAGAGTAAAGTTGTTGGTCCAGAGCCTCAGTACCTGGATGAGTTCACAAGTCTGCTTGTGTCAGATGATACTCGAGTGATGGTGGACCTACTGAAACTAGCGGTGTCTTTTCGCTCTGGGGAGAAAGGCAAGGAGGTCCTCTCTGCTGTGCTGTCTGGCATGGGTACAGCTTATCCACAGGTATCGTACTGTTTTCCATTACAGACAGACTTGTATGGCCCTCAGTGTCTTTACATTTATTATCTTTTTGGTGTTCAGGTTGCTGACATGTTGTTGGAGTTGTGTGTCACTGAATTGGAGGATGTTGCCACAGACTCACAGAGTGGTCGGCTTTCCTCTCAACCAGTTGTTGTAGAGAGCAGTCATCCTTACACTGATGACACATCAACCAGCGGCACCGTAAAGATTCCAGGTAAAAACACACAAAGCAATAGTTTCTAGGAGAAATTTAAATGAGATTGAAGGATTTCAAGATGACAAAAGAGCAACATCTAATTTGTTCGGTAGGTGCCGAGGGCCTAAGAATAGAGTTTGATCGACAGTGTTCCACTGAGAGACGCCATGATCCACTAACAGTCATGGATGGAGCTAACAGAATTGTCTCTGTGAGATCAGGTGATGCGCGGATGAGGCTGTGCCTTACTGTTGTGAAATCCAACAAATCAATTTGGGGAAAAAAAATAATTGTGAATTCTTGTTGCATGTGTTTGAGGTCGAGAGTGGTCAGACTGGTCCAGTGAGTTAAGAATCCCAGGGGATGAACTCAAATGGAAGTTTACAAGCGATGGTTCTGTTAATGGTTGGGGCTGGCGCTTCACTGTCTACCCCATCATGCCTGCAGCTGGTGAGCTGTGAGACACAAGTGCCTCAAAGTTTTCAACTCATTTACTTCAATAAATCATTCCATTGGCTCTAAAACACACTGAGTTGATTTGTGCTGTCAAATCTTTTTTTTTTAAGGTCCCAAAGACTTGCTGTCAGATCGCTGTATCTTGTCCTGCCCCTCTATGGACTTGGTCACATGTCTTTTAGACTTCCGGCTCAACTTTGCATCCAACAGGAGCATTGTGCCACGCTTAGCTGCCTCTCTTGCAGCTTGTGCTCAGCTTAGTGCTCTAGGTAAAGCGATATGATCTGAATCTTCCTAATTAACTATTAAACACCACTTAGATAATAATCAAAGTGACTAAACAAGTGTTTTTGAAACCTTTGTTAAAGTTATCATTAAAGTGTATTTCTTTGGAGGTATTCATAATGTTTCATCATGTACAGCTGCTGGACACAGGATGTGGGCTCTGCAGAGGCTTCGCAAGCTTCTAACCACAGAGTATGGTCAGTCCATCAACATAAACCGACTGCTGGGAGACACGGAAGGCGAGGCTCGGTCTATTGTAAGTGAAACTTCTTACCAAGATCCATTAGTCGAACCTGTATTCTCAAATGTAAAATTAGAATTTAAAGAATTGTGACTATATTATATATAAACTGTTCAACAACATCCCACACAAGAGACTCGTCAGTGTTAATTATATCTGGTCACTAACAAGCACCATGAAACCTCGATATCTCTTGGTTATTAACTGAGTTTTATAGTGGTACCTGAACGTGTTGTGGTGTTATGTTATGTGATCTTCATGAAATAGACTCCCACTGTAAAGTAAGTTAACATCATTCAATTCTGTTCAGATTCAAACATACTTTATTAATCCGCAAAGAAAATTAGATGTTGTAGTAACTCATTTTTAGAGGGTTCTAGCTGTGGACAGGAAGGATGTCCTGTAGAGGGTTCTAGCTGTGGACAGGAAGGATGTCCTGTAGAGGGTTCTAGCTGTGGACAGGAAGGATGTCCTGTAGAGGGTTCTAGCTGTGGACAGGAAGGATCTCCTGTAGAGGGTTCTAGTTGTGGACAGGAAGGATCTACTGTAGATGGTTCTAGTTGTGGACAGGAAGGATCTCCTGTAGAGGGTTCTAGTTGTGGACAGGAAGGATCTCCTGTAGAGGGTTCTAGCTGTAGACAGGAAGGATGTCCTGTAGAGGGTTCTAGCTGTAGACAACAAGGATGTCCTGTAGAGGGTTCTAGCTGTGGACAGGAAGGATCTCCTGTAGAGGGTTCTAGTTGTGGACAGGAAGGATGTCCTGTAGAGGGTTCTGGCTTTAGACAGGAAGGATCTCCTGTAGAGGGTTCTAGTTGTGGACAGGAAGGATCTCCTGTAGAGGGTTCTAGCTGTGGACAGAAAGGATCTCCTATAGAGGGTTCTAGCTGTGGACAGGAAGGATCTCCTGTAGTGGTCTGTTTTGGATCTGAAGAATCTTCTGACTGAAGACACTCTGTTGTTGAGTTACTGTGTTCTGAAGAGGATGATGAGGGTTTTCCATCATGTTCTTCACCCTCCTTTGGACAATCAACTCAAGAGGATCCAGATCAGAACCAGAACAGAATCATTTTATTTCAGTCTCTTTACATCACTTTCTCTGATGCTGCTCCCCCTACAGGTGACTGTAGATCAGGGGTGCCCAAAGTCGGGCCTCGAGGGCCACTATCCTGCATGTTTTAGATGTGTCCCTGCTTCAACACACCTGATTCTAATCTGCAACATCTCAGCAAGTCCAGCAGAAGCATGTTAACGACCCATTCATCTGCATCAGGTGTGCTAAAGCAGAGGAACATCCAAAACATGCTGGATATTGGCCCTTGAGGCCTGGAGTTGGACACCCCTGCTGTAGATGTTCACACTCGTCAGACTGATGGAAGAGAAGGTTTAAACTTCCTAATTCTCTCTTTGCTTTACTTCTACTCTACAGCCAGATCCACTTTTTTTCAAAACATCAGGGATTTGGGATCTGATATGTCAATTAGCTTTCTTGTAAACAAGTCTCTCAGTGTTATGGTTAGGCATCTTAGCAAGTGGCAAAAAGGTAACAAATCAAGGAAAAATCCTTGAATCTGCACATAATCCAAACCAGAATAAATATAAATTCAAAAAGAGTCATGTTTGCAAAAAGAAAACAAACACTCAAAGGTAAAAACTGCTAGTAAATTCACAGACCCTTTCCAACAGGCTTCCACCACATATAGCACTACTACTCTAGAAATGCTAAAATCAGCTTTACAAGGTAAAAGTTACATTTACATTACATTTGCTTGTCCAGAGTTACCTTTCCTTAAAAATTTTAATTTCTAAACTTTTATTCTTATACAGCACTACAATCTACAATAATTGTTGCAAAATCGGGGTCCAACGTGTAAAACCAGTTTACATGTTTATAAAGCTTGATCCCTTTTTTTTTTTTTTTTTTTTTGCAGAGTTTCACTGGCAGTGCTTTGGCTGCTCTCGTAAAAGGACTTCCTGAGGCTCTACAAAGGCAGTATGAATACGAAGACCCTATAGTCAGAGGAGGAAAGCAGCTACTCCATAGTCCATTTTTCAAGGTACAATAGAATATTTAATAGTGAACTGGAGCCTTGAAAATAATTAATGTTCCTCTCTGAGACTAATTTTAATGTTGTCCAGGTCTTGGTTGCTCTAGCTTGTGACCTCGAGCTGGACACTTTACCATGCTGTGCTGAGACCCATAAATGGGCCTGGTTCCGCCGATACTGCACTGCCTCCAGAGTGGCTGTAGCCCTGGATAAGAGAACCTCTTTACCACGAGCCTTCCTGGATGAGGTTCACGTTCTATGCCTCTCTTTGGAGTCCTTCACCTTTCTTTATCACTCTTTAACTGAAAAAGTTTTTAACATATTGTGTTTGCTTGACAGGTTACAAAAAAAATCTGTGAGCTTATGGCAGATCATGAGAGCATGAACGGACTCCACGAGAGTCACGATTTGTTCAAGCGTGAGCACGATGAGCAGCTTGTACAATGGATGAACCGACGTCCAGATGACTGGACCCTCTCTGCTGGTGGGAGCGGTACCATTTATGGCTGGGGCCACAACCACAGAGGGCAGCTGGGGGGAATCGAAGGGGCGAAGGTCAAAGTACCCACACCAACTGAGGCTCTCGCCACACTGCGGCCTGTACAGCTCATTGGAGGAGAACAGACTCTGTTTGCTGTCACAGCTGATGGAAAGGTCTCAGTTCAATTTGTTTTTATCAGTCATTCTGTAAACCATGTTGAAAGTTTTGATTAGAATGTCATTCTGACATATTACAAATGTAAATAATGTGCTTAATATTTTTCATCTTGATCATCAGTTGTATGCGACTGGATATGGAGCAGGTGGCAGATTGGGTATTGGTGGTACTGAGTCTGTGTCCACCCCTACTTTACTGGAGTCCATCCAGCATGTCTTCATCAGGAAGGTGGCGGTGAACTCAGGAGGGAAGCACTGCCTGGCCCTCTCCTCAGAGGGAGAAGTTTACTCCTGGGGAGAAGCTGAGGATGGTAAACTAGGTCACGGGAACAGAAGGTAAAATCTTTGATATCAAGAGAAAACCTGTAACTTTAATTTACTGTTCATGAAATATTAGCAGAAGTTTATATTTGACAGTGGATGAAGATGAAGGAGAAAAACTCTGGAATGTTTGCTGTTTTATCTTAACTGGGATTCCTTTTAACTTCAGCCCCTGTGACCGTCCTCGTGTTATCGAGTCCCTGAGGGGAGTAGAAGTGGTGGATATTGCAGCCGGAGGTGCTCACAGTGCCTGCATCACAGCCAGTGGAGAGCTCTTCACATGGGGTAAAGGCCGTTATGGAAGACTGGGGCATGGAGACAGCGAGGACCAGCTTAAACCCAAACTGGTTTGTGATCACTTTTGCTCAATTTCCATCAGCTTTCTGTATGTAAGTAACTTGGCCTAAAAAATAAACCAACTGTCTATGTGGTTTATCCAGGTAGATGCACTACAGGGTCACAGGGTCATTGACGTTGCTTGTGGCAGTGGAGATGCCCAGACGCTGTGTTTAACTGATGATGACATGGTCTGGTCTTGGGGAGATGGAGACTATGGAAAATTAGGTCGAGGAGGCAGCGATGGCTGCAAGATCCCCATGAAGGTAAAATAAACTACGCAGAAATGTGTATATTAAGTGAGCAAAGACATCATTTCAGACTCGTTGGCCTTCTTTCTTTGGTTACTAGGTCTAATTCTGTAAACAATAAATCTCCATCTGACTTTTTTGTTTCTTTGAATATCAGTAGCTACTAATTTTAAATTAAATCTGTACATAAAGATACACTGCTGACCTTTTTCTGTGCTTATTGGTCATTCATTACATTTTCCTCAATCTTGATCTTACTCCTTCATGTTTAAGCACAGTTTTAGGGGAGTATTAATGTGGCCTGCAAGATCAGTTAATGTGACAAAGACTATACAAGCATATTATAGACAAGAGCCAAGTAATGCTCCAAAGTATCAGCTCTTCTATTATTTATTGTTATCTTAATGGTTATTATTATCAGGGCTTTAAAACAAATGGTCTCATCTGTCACAGTCTGGCCCCCACAACAGGAGCTTAGCAATAAACAGGCCTGTTTGAAATGCTTTTTTCAGCTTGTGGTACATTTTAACAGTAGTGATGTTGTATCCGGATCGTAACACGTGAACATTCCAGAGTCTCTCGGCCTGTTTCAGTGAAACAGGAGCTCTTTATTTTTTAACAATACTTTAATAAATAAATTAAAAAGTGAGCTGCTTTAATTTACAAATGTAAAGCATTGCCTAAGTACTATATGCTTTGTGATTAAAACATTTAAAGTGATATTTCTTTATTCACCATAAATTATAAAATTATTATTTTAATGGTTTTGCTACCTTAGATTGATTCTCTTACCGGCCTTGGAGTGGTGAAGGTGGAGTGTGGCTCTCAGTTCTCTGTAGCTCTGACTAAATCTGGGGCAGTCTACACCTGGTATGTACACTTCTGCAGAGCAAAGGCCGGCCACATGCTGGTGACATAATGGAGTTCATTATGTTGTGTATGTATGTGTGTGTTCATGTATGGTGTTATTTAAAGGGGGAAAGGGGACTACCATCGACTGGGCCATGGCTCTGATGACCACGTGAGACGACCCAGACAGGTACAAGGGCTGCAAGGGAAAAAAGTCATCGCCATAGCAACTGGATCACTGCACTGTGTCTGCTGCACAGAGGATGGTAGAATATTTTTATTCATTGTCCTGCTTTTTGCCTGGCTCTCTGGATTTATTGTACTCATTCTGGCTTTTCTGTATCAAAAACTCATAATCTCTGTAAAGTTCAGTTGAAGCTTCACAAAACGCTATTGTGTAAAAATTAGGAGAAGTGTACACATGGGGCGACAACGACGAGGGACAACTTGGAGACGGGACCACTAATGCCATTCAGAGGCCACGTCTGGTGGCTGCGCTGCAGGGCAAGAAAATCAACCGAGTGGCCTGTGGCTCTGCTCACACTCTCGCCTGGTCCACCAGTAAACCCACTAATGCTGGGAAACTACCTGCACAGGTACTAGCCCAGTACTAAAAATTGGTACCTTTGATTGATTCCAGTAGATGGCAGTAACATTTTTTAGACACAAGTGTCACCTAATAGAGATCTTCAGATTTTCATACTTGCTTGTTTTCAATCTTTGTGTTTTTAAGGTTCCGATGGAGTACAACCATCTACAGGAAATACCTATCATGGCCCTGAGGAACAGGCTGCTGCTGCTGCATCATTTCTCTGAGCTCTTCTGCCCATGCATTCCCATGTTTGACCTGGAGGGACGGCTGGGTCAGACAGGCCATGGCCCTTCAGTTGGCTTTGACACACTCAGGGGCATCCTTATCTCTCAGGGCAAGGTGTGACAGTGTAAAAAAGACTAAGGCACATAAATTATAGGAATTATATGGTAAAGCAAAAGCTGAAATTTTTTTTAACTTATCCTCAAACAGGAAGCAGCTTTTAGGAAGGTGGTGCAAGCTACGATGGTGAGAGACAGACAGCATGGACCTGTTGTGGAGCTGAACAGGATACAGGTGCAGTTAGCAACACAGCCATCATTTCAAGCTTGTTTTTATCCACAGTCAGTTTCTCTTAAAGCCCCCCCACCCTTCAGTTTAGACTGAGTTTTGTCTTGGCCACTGCGACATTATGTTCCAGGTTGGCTCTTCATGTGATGTCTTTCATTAGGGGATTTTTTGTTTTGTTTTGTTTCATGGTGTGTGATCTGAACTCCTTCCTGCCTGTAGGAAGTCCTATTCTAACTTTTGGACCCCACAGAGAGTTTTCAATCCGTTCTGTCTGTGGAGAAGAAAGCTGTCAAATCTGACTGTTCATGCACATCCGTACTTTGTTTCTAACAGGAAGTTATTAAGCACTTAACAGAAATAACCCATTTTCTTTCTTTTCTGAAATGTATTTTGCCCTTTTCACTCCACAGGTGAAGCGTTCCCGTAGCAAAGGAGGTCTGGCAGGTCCAGACGGAACCAAGTCTGTGTTTGGTCAGATGTGTGCTAAAATGAGTTCATTCAGCACCGACAGTCTGCTGCTCCCTCATCGAGTGTGGAAGGTTAAATTTGTGGGTATGTGTTCATGTCCACCATGTGATGCTAAGCTCTCCCTCAAATCATTTCTTTTAAAATTATTGTAGCTCAAAAATAGGAAAGGGTGTTTATCATCATCTGTGTTTGACACGTTTGCTTTTTTTTTGTTAGGTGAGTCTGTGGACGACTGTGGTGGAGGCTACAGTGAGTCCATTGCTGAAATGTGCGAAGAGCTGCAGAACTCCTTAACGCCACTGCTCATCGTCACTCCCAACGGCCGCGACGAGTCGGGTGCCAACAGGGATTGTTTCCTTCTTAACCCTGCAGCCAAGTCCTCGCTTCACATGAGCATGTTTAGATTCTTAGGTATAATCTCCCAACTCTGCACAGTTATTCCTATGCAAACAGAAGCCATTATATAAATGTGTTATTTACATTACTAAAGATTAAGCACCTTGCCTGACATGGCAAGTGGGTTTTTTTCTTGTTTTTTTCACACAGTTTCAATCCTATTTTGATCAGCGTTATCTGTGTTTCTCTGCTTTCCTGGGTTTCCAGGAGTTCTCCTGGGCATTGCAATCCGGACTGGAAGCCCTCTCAGCCTGAATCTGGCAGAGCCTGTATGGAAGCAGCTGGCAGGCATGAACCTAACCATCGCTGACCTTAGTGAGGTGGGTGCATCACCCAGCGTGTGTGTGCGAGCAGGGCTTGACATTAACTTTTCTGTTCACCAGCCACTGTGGCTAGTGGTTTTCCAAAGTTACTAGCCACTCAGCATTTTCACTAGCCACAATTTTGTTGTTGAGAAATTATGTTTAATATGATTAAAGCTGACTATGGCATGGTAAAGTTTACTTGACCTAGATTTACAACCTTTTTAAATGTAAATGACCCTTGTACACACATTCTCCCCTGGGTCATACGATAACCATTCTCGACCTGCTGTCTTCCACTTTTCGTTAAATGACCTTTTCTTTTTCTTTGTCTCTCCTTCCTTCGTTTCATCTTCATGTTTTCTTTTTGTTTGCTCTTCGGGTTTCCTGACGCCTTGAATGTGCCGCCACATTATCACCCCCACTACTTCACAACTGTTGTCCACAGGGACCGGCTGTCTAAAGTGACGTTGGTCACGAATGGACCAATGAGCAAACACTGTGCGCAGGCAGTGCTCATGGGAGTTGTAGTGTCTTAGTCTCACATTGCAATTCGTTTATTATTTCAGATGTCATTTGAGAAAACTACAATAAAAAAAATTATATAAAATTCAGCCCGCCAAAAGTGGCTAGTCGGAGTGGCTGCGTCACCCGCCACTGCTGAAATTCACCCGCATTTGGCGGGTGTTAATGTCAAGCCCTGTGTGCGAGACAGATACACTTATGAGGATTTACTGAGTGTGTTCAAGTCTCAAACATCAAGACTGAAGGGAGATACACTCATATTAACACATTTATAGTCAAGTGTGTGCTAACTGTAAAGAAAATTCAGTAATTATCCATTATCAGATCTGTCAGTACCCAGTCTCTCAAGTTCTGTTGATTCTCTGATCTGTAACTAGTTTGATAATGATGAAGTAGATACAGTAAGTGCCCAAGTACAAAAGAAAAAATATTCAAAAAACAAAAGAATAGTGAAGTCTGCGAAAGATGTTTTATCTCCTGATCTGATCCCATGACCAAGTCCCTTCATGTGTTGTAATTATTTTCAGAGAAATAATTATAAAATTTACAAGGAAAAAATAGGTTTTGTTGGATGGATTACAGTTCAGGCTGTACATAGAATAAATTTAATCTTGCATCATTTACAAATCAAAGGGCTTTTAAATTGACCTTGTTGACCTTTCATATTATCAGATGTTACAAAACACCTGCAGCTCACATGATCAGCATTAACATGTAAGAAATTCCACTACGGATTAAATCTAAGCCAATCATTTTACAGTTCTTTGCTAGTACAGAGTACTCCTTTTTTTTCTGGAAACTTACCCTTTTACTTGTACTCATCTGAGGGGTTTTCAGTGTAAGAAGACACACTTTTGGCCTGTGTATATGAGGTGGTGAGAGTCTCCTACTGCCCTCACGCTCTAATCATATGCTCCCGAACCTTCTTTAGGAGAGTAGTAGAGTCAGTAAAAGGCCCTTTTCCTCTGAAAGCAGCTTTTGTTTGCTGTGTTTGCCCCTGAGATACTAGAAAGGTTAAAGATGGGGAATGATTTTAGCACAAGACTCAGTGGATGGCTGTTGAGTTCATGAGACTTGTGTTATGGGTTCAAGTGCTTCAACTGTACTCATGTAACCATAAGTGTGTAAAAGTCCTTGACATGTGAATCAAACTATAGTTATTGTAGCTTGTTGTGATTTGATGTTTCATCTAGGTTGATAAGGATTTTATTCCGGGCTTGATGTATATCCGGGATAACGAAGCTACAGCTGAGGAGTTCGAGGCCATGACCCTGCCCTTCACGGTGCCCAATGCCAGTGGCCAGGACATCCAGCTCAGTTCCAAATACTCCCACATCACCCTTGGGAACCGCACAGAATACGTCCGCCTTGCAATTAATTACAGGTGACAAAATATAGTGATGCCACATGTACATCTGCAATCCTATTCATTTCACGTGTCTCATTCATTTTTTGTATTGTTGCAGACTCCATGAGTTTGATGAGCAAGTATCTGCTGTACGCGAGGGAATGGCTCGAGTGGTTCCCGTTCCCCTGCTGTCGCTTTTCACCGGTTACGAGCTGGAAACGATGGTGAGGAAACGCAGGTTTCTGTTTATTAAGTCACCTCTGTCCTATGGCTGTATACACTCAGATTCTGATGGAAATGCCTCCTTTCTTTCAGGTGTGTGGAAGTCCAGACATCCCTCTCCACCTGCTTAAGTCAGTGGCCACCTATAAAGGTGTGGAACCGACTGCACCGCTCATCCAATGGTTCTGGGAAGTGATGGAGTCCTTCTCTAACACAGAGAGGTCCCTTTTTCTGAGGTTTGTCTGGGGACGCACACGGCTGCCACGCACCATCGCTGACTTCCGAGGCCGAGATTTTGTTGTACAGGTGAGAAGGTGACAAATTAAATGGTTTTCTTATGTACGAGTACTTCTTTTATTAAGTTATTTAGTTCCCAACCTTTTTAGGTCCGTGACCCCATTTTCACATCACAAATATTTGGCGACCCCAGAGAAATTATTTTTTTAGAATTAGTTTTTGATCATGTCTGTTATACTGTCTTGCAGATACAAAGTAGCCAGGATTAGTGCACAAAGTCACAATTTTATTTTCCCTGATCAGAGTACAGGCTTTACATACCAGGCCTAGACTGCCCCAGATTTATAAAAAAAGACTAGTAAAAGAATTAGCACATTAATAAAAGAATTGGGAATTGTCAATTTATGGAGAGAAATTAATCCAACAGGTCAAGACACACTACTCTGCTGCTCTTAAAGTATACTCTCACATTGACTATTTTTTAATGTTTTTTACAAAACACAGGTATTGTGATACGGGGGAAAGCATTGAAACTACTCTCATATAGGTTAGGAAAACAGGAAGCAGAGAGGACAATACACAAAATTTTAAACCCGTTGACAAATAAACCAACCCAGAGCAAATTAAACAGTACTTTGAGGAGTTTTACCAGAAATTGTATTCACAGCCACATGTGAAATAAATATGTTGTAATTATTTTGTATCATGCCAGTTACAGAAAGTAGAGAACCAGTTTCTCCAAAGCTTCATAGTGTAAATGGGTGTTGGGCAAAGTCTGATCAGGAGAGGGGTCAGGAGAAAATAAAATTTCAGGGATCCTATTGTTAAACCTTCTGTCTCTTTTAAGCTTTCTATTTTCATCCTTAAACTCCTTCCCTCCTTTTCAAGGGTTCTTGTTTTTCTCTTTTTGATTTCCTGTCTTTGTTCAAGCCTCAGATTTATGCTTTTTTTCGCTGTTATTTAACTGTTTTTGCCAATTATTCACATTTCCGAAATTAAGTTCATACTGACAGTGTCATTCATTTCAACACATTTCTGACTCTGTTACAGATTTCATCTGAGTTTTTGCCTTTGATGCTTTATGTGTGCTTAAATTTTGTGCCTTTCAACTAGCTTTTAGCTATTTTGTGCTTATAACTCATCTTTTGCTTTTCAACTAGCTGTTACAGTTCAGCTTTTTGTGTTTTTATACTATCCTAAGCTATTCAGTGAAATAATTCAGTCAATATTAGGCTTCTTGCATTCATCAACTTTATTCAGCTCATTGATTCGCCTCTTAGCGTTCATTCTTCTAGTTTTACATCTGAGTCTCTTGTGGATGAGAATAAACTGGCAGGCAAATGAGGAACTTAACAGCACATCAAGATTCACAGATCAGTTGTTAATTCAGCTGTTAGTTAACAAAGAATATGTTGAAATGCTGTTATTGGATGTAAAGGTTGATAGATCATCTTTGGTATTTGGTATTTAAAGTGCTGATGTGTTTGCTGTTTATTTCAAGGTGCTGGATAAATACAACCCTCCTGACCACTTCCTGCCAGAGTCCTACACATGTTTTTTCCTGCTGAAGCTGCCCAGGTACTCGTGCAAACAGGTGCTGGAGGAGAAATTGAAATACGCCATTCACTTCTGCAAATCCATCGACACAGATGACTACGCTCGCATTGCCCTCTCCGGGGAGCCCGCAGCTGACGACAGCAGTGAAGACTCCGATAATGAGGACGCTGACTCCTTTGCCTCGGACTCCACACAAGACTACTTAACAGGACACTGAATTTTGGAGCGAATGGGCGATTCAAAGAGGAGCCGCTATAGATAATCTGATCATTTCACCTAACGCACATGTTCATACAGTGATGAGACACAAACATCTGAAGGAGGATGTGCAATGACTTTGAATAAAATTATAAGCTAAAGAAAAAGTAAGAAACACCTGTGGGCTCTGATTTCGTTTCTTCAAATGAAGTGGGGCGATCAGCTGCACATGTTGTTGTTGTGTTACATGGGAATTACGTATATTATTGCAGTTAGAGCCTAGCACTGTGGTAGATTTTGCTCTTTGGTTTGTGTGATTCCCCTTTCTCTAGACTGTATATAGAAGTTCATGTATGATAAAAGTAGTATTACATATTTCTTTTTTTAAGTAATGGCCATGTTTCGTTATATTAAAAAAATGAGGAAAAACCTTTTTAACATTGTTTCTGGCATGGCCCAGCTCAGTGAAAAACAAGTCATTTTAAAATTTGTGTATTCACTTCGTCATGTTTGTTCACTGTTTGATTAAAGAATGTAAATGATCGTGCCATGTATTCGCACAAGGTCTCATTCCTGCATATTAAATGTTAATATGATTCTGTTAATAAACACAAAGAAAAATTATGGAAGTTTTTGCTGCTGTACTAACTAAGATTGTGTGAGTCATTTTTTTACTTTCATTGCATCACAAACAGATTCTGTAAAGATTTAGGAAAGATAAGTGGATCAAAGTCACTTTCATTTTCTTGTTCATTTGCTTGTTGAATGGGTGGTGGGGGGGAACAGTGCTACAATGAAGTAAAAAAAAAAGGTAATTCAGGTCTCAGTCTTTTATATCTGGCATTGTTTTATCTGAAAATTAAATGAAAATTAAATTTCTTAAAATATAGAGCAAAGGTTTTGGGAGTGTAAACTCTGTGGGATTACAGAAATCTTTTCTAATTAAGTGTGCTGTCTCAACGACCCCCACTCACTTATAGTTTTGTCAGCCATAGTAACTCAAGTATGCAAGTATGGATTTTTCTCAAGCATAGTTCCGTGGAGTCACGAGGTGGGGGTGGGGCAGCGTCTGTTGTATGACGGATTTATTTGGTTTAAAAATCTTCAGCATTCTTCTAGACTTAGTGCTGCCCCCAACCCCCCCCCCCCTTCACAAGAATCTCAGTTTGTAGTTCTTTTGGAAGACTGATGAAGCTAAAGGAGCTGGAGCTAAAAGGAGTTCCAGAATGAGTCACCTTAGTCTATACCTAAGCTGCAGAATAAAGAACTTATATATTCAGACATTTAAGCAAGACACCAACAAGACAAAGGAATCCCATTGACTGTTATTAGAATGCATTATCCTTTGAATCAGATGAACTTTATTTCCCCTGTATTTTAGGTATAAGAATGTTTTAAGGTAAAACTAAATGAATATCTCATTACTGTGTCTGCTGGCAGTTTAAGCAGCAAGTCAATGTTCTTTTCCTGAAGTTGCAGTGGTCAGAAGCTATTAAAAGTAAAACAACAAAGAAACACTATTGAAGTAGATTCATGAAGAGCAAAGGTTTGCTGATGCATGTGGATATCGAGTGCTAGTTCTGTTTCCTCATTACCTTAAAATTCTAATAAATTACCCATTTTGTGTGCATTACCTAATTTCAGTTTAACTTCTGACGTCAAATTTGATCCAATGTTTCATTTGTGAACCTAAGCTGCAGAATAATGAACTTAGTTGAATCTCACAAAGTCAGTTTTTCATAAATGATTAAGCTGAGTCTTTCAGAAATCTAATCCAAACCAGTTTAATTTATAAAGCGCTTTAAATACTGCAGAGGTCAAGTATAATTCAATGTTACTTTGATGGACATTGGATCAGACCTGCCAACATCCCCCTCGACACCAGCCAGGAATACAGAGTCAACACCTCCACACCACCCAAAAGTAACCTCTATCTCTCTAGAGCCCCCCCCCTCAACAACAAACACCTTCTCCATACGGGAGGATGTCAACAGACTTTTTAAGAGACAGGACACTCACAAAGCACCTGGACCAGAGTCTGTCTCTCCATCCACCTTGAATCACTGACCTGCTGTCTCCAGTCTTCAGACATTTTCAACACTTCACTGGAGACATGCCACATATACCAGTTTGCTTCAAAACCTCCACCATCATCCCTGACTCCCAAAAGTCAAGGGCCACATGTCTCATGTCACATGTCTGTGGATTGGGCAATGAAAATAAATTGTTATGTTCACGTGTAGGACCAATGCGCCACCTGTTCAATCCAAGAGAAAAGCACAGCAGTAGTCAAGGCTAGCGGAGGAGGAGAGGAGCTCAAAAAAGCACCTACATCGTTCAAGTCGCGTGTATGGGAGCATTTTGGCTTCCCTGTAAAATACAATGATGTACAGGCTCTACGACCCTATTTGGGAATGAATAGTCGGGGCCCCAGGGGACTTTAACAAGCTCCCATTATAAAAACAATGGCCTAGTTAGTTGCTCTTAGGTGTTGTCTTTCTCGTTACTGCTCATAAGCCTGGTACTCCCAATCCTTACTTCAGAACTGAAGAAGCCTTTTGGATGAGAGGCAAAACTGTGTCAGGTTCTGGGGTTTTGTTTATTTTCATTCCATGTTGTAGCTTTTGGTTTTTCTGTAGTTGTGTTTTCTTTTCCAGTCATCTGTGTTCACTCTGTGCTTTATATTAGTTTACGCTTATTCAGTTCTCCTCATGTGTCAGCTCAGCTTCAGTCTAGTGTTTTTCCATTCAGGTGTGTGTTGTTAATTGATTAGCTCCTCTGTTTCAGTCTCCCCCAGGTGTTCTGTGTTGGTAATCAGTTTGGTGTCTGTATTTAAGTCCCATGTGTTTTTCAGTCAGTGTCGGTTTGTTTCTTGTCTGTCAGCACCGTAGTCCTGCCTAGTGTAACTCTCAGTCGTGATCCTCTGCCGCTTGCCGTTATCAGCACCCCAGCCTTAGCCCCGTCTCCGTGATTAACTCGGTTCTGTTCCGTTCCTTCCCTCCGTTATCTTGGATTACTTCTGTGTTATTTACCCTTCGGACTCCTTGCCCCCTCATGTAAGTTATTTTGCTGCCTCGTCAGCATTTTGATTTTCTTCATTAAAATCCTCTTTTGTTCCTATTTCCGTTCAGTTGTGTTTTCCCTCCCACACTCACTGCACCTGGGTCCAGCATTGCAACCTTAACGTGACAAACTGTTAAAGACCCAATCAAATTGGCCACAAATATTCCCCAATGTCTGTCTGAAAACAGCTGAGAAACACAGCAGTCCAGTTGCTTTATTAACTTTTCAACAGTTCTGTTAAAGGCCTCCAGCTGATCCAAAATGCTGCTGCCAGAGTTCTGATGAGAGTTAGGAGGAGAGATCATATTTCTCCTGTTTTAGCATCACTTCATTGGCTCCCTGTAAAATCTAGAATAAAATTTAACTTTTGACGTATAAGGCCTTGAACGACCAAGCTCCAGCTTATATTAAAGATTTTATTGTTCCATATGTTCCTAACAGACTGCAGGTCTGCTTGTAGTTCCTAGAATTTCTAAAAGTAGAATGGGAGGAAGAGCTTTTAGTTATCAGGCTCCTCTCCTGTGGAACCAGCTTCCACTTTTTATCCATGAGGCAGACACCTTGTGTAGTTTTAAGAATAGACTTAAAACTTTCCTTTTTACACAATCCTATAGTCAGGGTTAGTGTGGGTTCTCCTGAGCTTTCCCTTTAGTTATGCTGCTATAGACTTAGACTGCTGTCTCTCTTTACTCTCCATGTTTGTTTTGATTGTTACTGCTGCCATTAACTGTTTCTCTGTTAATCTTTCTATAGACATGACTGGCCTAAATCCATCAGTGTTTGTCTCTTTCCTGTCAGCTCAGACCCCAGTCAGCTAAGGCAGAAGGCCGCCCATCCTGAGCCGGGTTCTGCTAGAGGTTTCTTCCTGTTAAAAGGGAGTCGTTCCTTTCCACTGTCGCCAATCGTGCTGCTCAGGATGGGGGATTGTGCTGAAATAACAATTCAACCCAATCAACTGGTTCCTTAGATAGAAAATGTTTTATTGCTAATTGGTTGATATTTCTGTACCTTGAAATGACTTTGTTATGGACTGGCGCTTTATAAATAAACTTGAACTTAAACAAAACAAGTATTGTCTGCGCTCCTTCACCCAAGACAGATTCATTGTATTATGCAGATAATTCTTGGCAATAAAACTGATTCTGATTCTGAAAAGCCATGTCAGACAATACATAGTATAACATTTAAAACTATTTTTGATGAGGAAGTTTGTAGTTTTAAGGTGGTCTGTACTCAATTTCATTTCGACCACTTGCATCCGTGATCTCTTCCTTTCGGTCATGACCCAAAGGCCATAGACGAGCGCTGGAAAGTAGATTGACTGGCAAATCGAGAGCTTTGACTTTCGACTCAGCTCCTTCTTCACCACAGCAGTCCGATACAGCGACCACATCACTGCAGACGCTGGCTGCACCGATCCGTCTGTCAATGTTGCGCTCCATCTGCCCCTCACTCATGAACAAAACCCAGAGATACTTGAACTCCTCCACTTGAGGCAAGGACTCTCCACCAACCTGAAGAGGAAAAGCCGCCTTTTTCCAGTCGAGAACCATGGCCTCGGATTTGGAGGTGCTGATTCTCATCCCAGCCACTTCACACTCGGCTGCAAACTGCTCCAGTGTTGAAGGCCCTGTTTGATGGAGCCAAAAGAACATCATCATCTGCAAACAGCAGAGATGAGATCCTGTGGCCCCCAAACTGGACTCCTTCCAGCCCCAGGCTGCACCTAGAAAACCGGTT
Source organism: Pachypanchax playfairii (assembly GCA_006937955.1). NCBI lineage: Eukaryota > Metazoa > Chordata > Actinopteri > Cyprinodontiformes > Aplocheilidae > Pachypanchax > Pachypanchax playfairii. The sequence goes on from SSNP01000065.1 coordinate 2,334,961, forward strand.
ACCAAGGGCAGCCCTGGTGGAAACCAACATGCACTGGAAACAGGTCTGACTTACTGCCGGCAATGCGAACCAAGCTCCCGCTGTTGTTGTACAGGGAACAGACAACTCTTAACAGAGGGGCCCGAACCCCGTACTCCCAGAGCACCCCAACAGGAGAGATATGAAGTCTCTCATGAGGAGACATAAGAGACATGATGAAATATATTTTTAGAATTAAGGCTCATTGACTGAATTGTTTAAGTTGAATTTCCAAATAATCAAAGGGTTTGTTTGAGCATCTGTTCAGAATAATCATGTTGTTTGACACGTCACTTGGAGCTGCTGTATTCAGCGCAGGCCAAGGAAAGGAGGAAAGGGCAAATAACCCTGCATTTTTGTATCAGCATGTGACTGCATGTGGGTGAAAGACAAAATGCACAATGACTGTGTGACGTGAAGATGCTTCTCAAGAGTTGGACCTCTTTAATTTGTAGTTTAAAACAGGGTCTACTGATTATAACTCAAAATATTAAATATCCTTTTTTTGTGAAGTCTAAAACAGACTTCATAGTTTAGGGGGTAAAAGGAAATTTTAATAGATACACACATAAAACACACACACCAAATGTCAGATGAGACTTGTTAAACAGGAAAGGTTGGCTGAAAAAAGGTTCATGCTGCATCTCTTGACATTACCTGTCTGAATCATACAGTTTGATTTAGTTTACAGTTTACACTTTTTTTAAGGCCTCCCTCCGAAACTGGACTAGTTTGCTGTGATTGGTCAGACAAACAAATCGATATTCCAAACTGAATAATATACGTCAGAAGTGGACAGCCATGACTGGTGCTGACTGAATTCTCTGAATGCTGAGAACATATTGGCATTTGTGCTCTACAAGAAGAAAGAAGATGATTCTATCCCATCAATTTTTAAAGATGTGACATTTAAAGTGATGCTTTAATATCTTCTACAAAGGGATTCATACAATTATATGAATATTTCAATCATTTAAAAAGTTTGTTTCTGAGTAAAAGTTATAAATAGTTAATATCTTACCTGTGTGGTTCTCAGTTTAGAGAAAATATACCTTAAAGTTGTGATGCAGCGGAATGCTGCCATCTTAAAACAGCTTCAAAATTCCTTATTTTTCAAACTATTTTTTTCAGTTTTGACATTTTTGAGATCGGCGCTGTTTTAAGAAAGCCGCAATTCACATTAGCTAGTTAGCTCATCAGTCCTCTTGGAAGTAAACTCTATTGCTCTGACATCATTTAGGAAGACAGAGGCAATCTGTAGAGAAGTTTGCTGGTTTGAAAGCAGAAAAATTGATATTTTGAAATAATTTTAAAAGAAAATGTGCCTGTCTGAAACTTGGGCATTAAGAGGTAATTGTTATCAGCATGTAAACAGAAACACTTCCCAAATGAATATTATATAAAATGAAATGATTATTATATAAAAATAATTGGTAACACTTTACAATAATGGTCATAAAATTTGCTTACCTAATCATTAGGTAATGAATAACTAATGATTAACTAATGGTTACCTAATGATAACTTAACTCCACACCAACCACACAGCAGATATATTAGCTAATGATTCATGAATGATCAAGAATTTGTGAGGAACTAATGAATAGCTAATGGTTACATGACTCTCACCAACCAGACTAGCTAATGATTCATGAATGATTACTTAATTACTAATTAATGAATCATTACCTAATCAGTAACTTACCATTAGCTAAGCTTTTTGTGCCCCATACAGTGAAACCTCATAACCACTAACTAATGACTACCTAATCAACAACGAAGCATTAGTTAATCTTTTTGTGCCCCATACAGTGAAACCTCATAACCACTAACTAATGATTACCTAATCAATAACGAACAATTAGCTAAGCTTTTTGTACTCCATACAGTGAAACCTCATAACCACTAACTAATGATTACCTAATCAATAACGAACCATTAGCTAAGCTTTTTGTGCCCCATACAGTGAAACCTCATAACCACTAACTAATGATTACCTAATCAATAACGAACAATTAGCTAAGCTTTTTGTGCCCCCAGAAGTATAGTGAAACCTCATCACCACTAACTAATGATTACCTAATCATTAACGAACCATTAGTTAAGCTTTTTGTGCCCCATACAGTGAAACCTCATAACCACTAACTAATGATTACCTAATCAATAACGAAGCATTAGTTAATCTTTTTGTGCCCCATACAGTGAAACCTCATCACCACTAACTAATGATTACCTAATCAATAACGAAGCATTAGTTAATCTTTTTGTGCCCCTTACAGTGAAACCTCATCAGCACTAACTAATGATTACCTAATCATTAATGAACCATTAGTTAAGCTTTTTGTGCCCCATACAGTGAAACCTCATCACCACTAACTAATGATTACTTAATCAATAACGAACCATCAGTTAAGCTTTTTGTGCCCCTTGAAGTACAGTGAAACCTCATCACCACTAACTAATGATTACCTAATCATTAACGAACCATTAGTTAATCTTTTTGTGCCCCTTGAAGTACACTGAAACCTCATCACCACTAACTAATGATTACCTAATCAATAACGAAGCATTAGTTAATCTTTTTGTGCCCCATACAGTGAAACCTCATCAGCACTAACTAATGATTACCGAATCAATAACGAACCATTAGTTAATCTTTTTGTGCCCCATACAGTGAAACCTCATAACCACTAACTAATGATTACCTAATCAATAACGAAGCATTAGTTAATCTTTTTGTGCCCCATACAGTGAAACCTCACAACCACTAACTAATGATTACCTAATCAATAACGAACCATTAGCTAAGCTTTTTGTGCCCCATACAGTGAAACCTCATAACCACTAACTAATGATTTCCTAATCATTAATGAACCATTAGTTAAGCTTTTTGTGCTCCCAGAAGTAAAGTGAAACCTCATAACCACTAACTAATGATTACCTAATCAATAACGAAGCATTAGTTAATCTTTTTGTGCCCCATACAGTGAAACCTCACAACCACTAACTAATGATTACCTAATCATTAATGAACCATTAAGTAATCTTTTTGTGCCCCCAGAAGTATAGTGAAACCTCATAACCACTAACTAATGATTACCGAGTCAATAACGAACCATTAGCTAAGCTTTTTGTGCCCCCAGAAGTATAGTGAAACCTCATCACCACTAACTAATGATTACCTAATCGTTAACAAACCATTAGTTAAGCTTTTTGTGCCCCATACAGTGAAACCTCATAACCACTAACTAATGATTACCTAATCAATAACGAACCATTAGCTAAGCTTTTTGTTCCTCATACAGTGAAACCTCATAACCACTAACTAATGATTACCTAATCAATAACGAACCATTAGCTAAGCTTTTTGTTCCTCATACAGTGAAACCTCATAACCACTAACTAATGATTACCGAGTCAATAACAAAGCATTAGTTAATCTTTTTGTGCCCCCAGAAGTATAGTGAAACCTCATAACCACTAACTAATGATTACCTAATCAATAACGAACCATTAGCTAAGCTTTTTGTGCCCCATACAGTGAAACCTCATAACCACTAACTAATGATTACCTAATCATTAATGAACCATTAGTTAAGCTTTTTGTGCCCCCAGAAGTAAAGTGAAACCTCATAACCACTAACTAATGATTACCTAATCAATAACGAAGCGTTAGTTAATCTTTTTGTGCCCCCAGAAGTATAGTGTGCCCTAATCATTAATGAACCATTAGTTAAGCTTTTTGTGCCCCCAGAAGTAAAGTGAAACCTCATCACCACTAACTAATGATTACCTAATCAATAACGAACCATTAGCTAAGCTTTTTGTGCCCCATACAGTGAAACCTCCTAACCACTAACTAATGATTATCTAATCATTAACGAAGAATTATTTAAGCTTTTTGAGCCCCCAGAAGTATAGTGAAACCTCATAACCACTAACTAATGACTACCTAATCAACAACGAAGCATTAGTTAATCTTTTTGTGCCCCATACAATGAAACCTCATAACTACTAACTAAGGATTACCTAATCAATAATGAAGCATTAGTTAAGCTTTTTGTGCCGCATACAGTGAAACCTCACAAGCACTAACTGATGATTACCTAATCAATAACGAACCATTAGCTAAGCTTTTTGTGCCCCATACAGTGAAACTTCACAACCACTAACTAATGATTACATAATCATTAATGAACCATTAGTTAAGCTTTTTGTGCCCCATACAGTGAAACCTCATAACCACTAACTAATGATTACCTAGTCATTAACGAACCATTAGTTAAGCTTTTTGAGCCCCATACAGTGAAACCTCATAACCACTAACTAATGATTACCTAATCATTAATGAACCATTAAGTAATCTTTTTGTGCCCCCAGAAGTATAGTGAAAGCTCATAACCACTAACTAATGACTACCTAATCAACAACGAAGCATTAGTTAATCTTTTTGTGCCCCATACAGTGAAACCTCATAACTACTAACTAATGATTACCTAATCAATAATGAAGCATTAGTTAATCTTTTTGTGCCCCTTACAGTGAAACCTCACAACCACTAACTAATGATTACCTAATCAATAACGAACCATCAGTTAAGCTTTTTGTGCCCCGTACAGTGAAACCTCATAACCACTAACTAATGATTACCTAATCATTAATGAACCATTAGTTAAGCTTTTTGTGCCCCTTACAGTGAAACCTCATCACCACTAACTAATGATTACTTAATCAATAACGAACCATCAGTTAAGCTTTTTGTGCCCCTTGAAGTACAGTGAAACCTCATAACCACTAACTAATGATTACCTAATCATTAACGAACCATTAGTTAATCTTTTTGTGCCCCTTGAAGTACACTGAAACCTCATCACCACTAACTAATGATTACCTAATCAATAACGAAGCATTAGTTAATCTTTTTGTGCCCCATACAGTGAAACCTCATCAGCACTAACTAATGATTACCGAATCAATAACGAACCATTAGTTAAGCTTTTTGTGCCCCTTGAAGTACACTGAAACCTCGTCACCACTAACTAATGATTACCTAATCAATAACGAACCATTAGCTAAGCTTTTTGTGCCCCTTACAGTGAAACTTCACAACCACTAACAAATGATTACCTAATCATTAATGAACCATTAGTTAAGCTTTTTGTGCCCCATACAGTGAAACCTCATCACCACTAACTAATGATTACCTAATCAATAACGAACCATCAGTTAAACTTTTTGTGCCCCTTGAAGTACAGTGAAACCTCATAACCACTAACTAATGATTACCTAATCATTAACAAACCATTAGTTAATCTTTTTGTGCCCCTTGAAGTACACTGAAACCTCATCACCACTAACTAATGATTACCTAATCAATAACGAACCATTAGCTAAGCTTTTTGTGCCCCGTACAGTGAAACCTCCTAACCACTAACTAATGATTACCTAATCATTAACGAACCATTAGTTAAGCTTTTTGTGCCCCATACAGTGAAACCTCATAACCACTAACTAATGATTACCTAATCATTAATGAACCATTAAGTAATCTTTTTGTGCCCCATACAGTGAAACCTCATAACCACTAACTAATGATTACCGAATCAATAACGAAGCATTAGTTAATCTTTTTGTGCCCCATACAGTGAAACCTCATAACCACTAACTAATAATTACCTAATCAATAACGAACCATCAGTTAAGCTTTTTGTGCCCCATACAGTGAAACCTCATAACCACTAACTAATAATTACCTAATCAATAACGAACCATCAGTTAAGCTTTTTGTGCCCCATACAGTGAAACCTCATAACCACTAACTAATAATTACCTAATCAATAACGAACCATCAGTTAAGCTTTTTGTGCCCCATACAGTGAAACCTCATAACCACTAACTAATAATTACCTAATCAATAACGAACCATCAGTTAAGCTTTTTGTGCCCCATACAGTGAAACCTCATAACCACTAACTAATAATTACCTAATCAATAACGAAGCATTAGTTAATCTTTTTGTGCCCCATACAGTGAAACCTCATAACCACTAACTAATAATTACCTAATCAATAACGAACCATCAGTTAAGCTTTTTGTGCCCCATACAGTGAAACCTCATAACCACTAACTAATAATTACCTAATCAATAACGAACCATCAGTTAAGCTTTTTGTGCCCCATACAGTGAAACCTCATAACCACTAACTAATAATTACCTAATCAATAACAAACCATCAGTTAAGCTTTTTGTGCCCCATACAGTGAAACCTCATAACCACTAACTAATGATTACCTAATCAATAACGAACCATTAGTTAAGCTTTTTGAGCCCCTCGAAGTATAGTGAAACCTCATCATGATTAATGAATCCTTATCTAATCAGTAACTTACTTATTACTTATTGCTACAATTATTAGATACATACAAGGAGAGCAGAAAAGTTATGATCTATTTATCAACAGTACTTGCTTATCTTACGTAAAGGCACAATCTTGAAATTTGGTTTTGGCAAACACAAACGAATAAAATTCTAAATGTTAATTGTTTTCACTTGAAGTAAATCCTATTAATCTAAAAACAAGCCTTTAATGTATCCAGAAATGTTATTGACATAAAACTGTTATGGCGGTTATGTTATTATAATGAAAAACTCTGAATGTTTTTCAGGTGTGTGACACCATCCTGCTGCACATTGAGGAGCGTTTTGTCTTCATTCAGCATCTCATCGCTGCCATTGTGCTGCATGGAGAACTGTTTCCACAGCACAGTGGGAGGTTTCCTGAGGTGCACTGGACACAACTGTGGAGATTTATCCAGTGCTGGACAATTAAAATTTCCAAACATATTTAATGTTTGCATTGTGTTAAATATTATTTGAAATACAATATTTAATGTTAATACACAAAATGTGCCTGTTTGGCTGACTAGATTAACCTGTTCTGGTGATTTTTTTTTATTTATGATTGAATAAAGTCTTCATTAAATATTTAACAGAATTTGAAAATGTTTTTTGTAATATAGGTTTTACATTAATACATCAATACAAATGTTTTGACAGTCATTTAATTGGATTTATGCAGCCCCACCCAAAAACTGTTACTTTACTTCAGGTGTTAAAAAAAGCTTAAGTAATGGTAAGTTACGGATTAGGTAATGATTCATTAATCATAATGAGGTTTTACTTTACTTCAATGGGCTCAAAAGGTTTAGCTAATGGTTCATTAATGATTAGTTAATGATTAGTTAGTGATTATGAGGTTTCACTTTACTTCGGGGGCACAAAAAGCTTAACTAATGGTTCATTAATGATTAGGTAAATATTAGTTAGTGATTATGAGGCGGTACAATACCTCAGGGGGTACAATCTAACAACCTAACTTGAAAAGAGCTTGAAAAATCATCAAGGAATAAATGATAAGAAAAAGGCAGGTCAAATTTGGAGTGATTAGTACCTGATTACTGGTAACCTATCCAGGGTGTACCTGACCTGTTGCTTGATGGGACCTAGCCTCAAGCAACCCTGCTGAGGATGAACCAGTGTAGAAGACGGATAGTTCCTGATTTGGCATCAGGTAATTTCAAGACTGACCAATCATTACTTGCACATCCGATAAAGGTGGGTGTGAAGATTAGTTAATGATGAATGAATAATTTTATGACTATCCAAACTATAAGTAATCATTCATGAATCATTAGCTAGTGTGGTTGGTGTGGAGTTATGTAATCATTAAGTAATCATTAGTTCCTCACTAGCTAATGAGTAGGTAAGCAGATTTTGAGACCGTTATTGTAAAGTGTTACCAAATAATTGATCTCAAGATATGAGTAATTATGATTGTTATATTATTATATTTTGTTGTTGTTGCAAGCATTTTATTCCTGCAATTTAGAAGAGGTAATTAAAAACAGTCAAATTGAGAACAAATGTGCTTATATGGTTAAGAATATCTGTTGGACATAAAACCAGCAACTCTTTTGATTTTTTGATTCACGTATAATTCACCAAAGATTTCTGGACTGAATTAAAAAAAAAATTTTTGGTCATTTTTGGATATTTATCCAAACTAAAGTTGGAACATTTTCTGAGTTTCAAAAGTTGTGATAAAAGAACGCAGAATCTTGTGACCATTTCATCAGTCTCAAAACCCAATTTTATTAACAATTAAACAAGAAACAAAGCATGCAATGGCTCCCTCAGCTCCATTTCCAGTTACTTGTGACAGTGTTTTTTCATGTGATTGCAGTTTTCTCATTGATAAATCTCGCATCCAACCACAAGACCAGAGTGCAGTCAGCCCTCTGGACATTTCTGCACAGTGTTAATCCTCTGTTGTCTCAAGCAGTGCTCAGTCCAGACCAGGTGACGCCAGTGAATGGGAAATATTGTCTTCACTTGTTTCTAAGAATGAAGGCAGATGCTGCAACTCCACCAACCAGACAGATCACAAGGAGGCTAAGAATTGTTGGAAATGCACTGATTGTGTTCAGCTCGCTGGTTAGAACAATTTCATAAGGAGGATTTAGAACTGGCAGTTTCTGATTATTTCAGTCCAGTTAGTCTGGTTCACTGGACAACAGAATGAGAAAGTCTGCTTATTCATGTTGGTGCAAAGACAAATATTTTAAGAGGTTAAATAAACACTTTCACGCATTAGTCCTCAGTCAATTCGTTTCCCATTTTCTTTCTATACTTTTCAAAAAAGGTTTTCATACATCTATTCAGGCAGACAACGTGTTCTGACTATTCAACATCACTGCATTGACCACTATTAGTGAAAGGGTTAAAAATATTTGTGAATAAAACCAAACAGCAGCCAATAAAACAGGACAGAACTGAGCAGAAAATTAATTACCGTTCTTTTCATTTATGTTATTTTTTGTCTTTTCTTAAAGACAAAATCTAACAACTTCTCCACTTTTCTGAACTTCTGTCTCCCAAATCTGTTATATAAAGTAGTAGCAAAATCCTGATATCTGTCTTTTAATTTTTATGTAATTTACCTCAAATTTACATCACATTCCCTTGAGCACTTTCTCTAAACATATGCAAGATGTGATGTTGTCATAAATATAAACTGTGACTCTGTAATCTGCAGATTTTATTTGCTCCCGCAAAACAGAAAAAGAAAGTTTGAGATGTGTGGAGGGAAAGGTTTTCTGGCTTAGCTAGTATCCCCCCTCCCAGACACACAGCCCCAACACACCCACCTTTCTCCACACACAGACCCACACACACTCTTTCTTGCTTAGGAGAGGACAGGGAAGAGGAAACACCTCGACCTCTCTTATCATTGATCAAGCCATTATATTGAAATATAACCAAAAACTTCTCACCCCTAACAAAAGAAAAAGAAGAAAACGAAAAGGAAAAAAAATAAGAATTTTTTTTTTTCCAACTTTAAAATTTGACTTTTGACTTGTGGACTTCTTGAATTTGATTTTATTGAGGCTTCAACACATCACTCTTACTGTCTTCAGCATCCTCATCATCTACAGCATCTTCTGTCTGTACATCAAAGTAAGTTGAAAAATCTTCATCTATCTTATTTTATCATTGGTAAAAAATTAAAAAGTAACAATGAAACTCTATTACACATATTGGCTTTTGTTGTAGAAGTTTTGCATCATGCAACAACAGGGTGCCAAAAGAATTGAGCAGTTTATAAAAATGATTAATTTCACTATTTGATGTTGAATTTTTATTACCATTACATGCAGTGTGATGATTCTAATTTTTGAGTTTAATTTTTTTGTTTTCATCTTTTTGTTTTCAGATAGAGGTCTGTCATTTTTAATGTAACACAGTCAAAAGTGAATGGCTTACATTTATATGGCGGCACATATTGTATTTTGGGTTACCATGGCAATGGAATTCAGAAAAAAACCCAAAGCACACCACTATTTAAAAATGACCCTAAAATGCTCTAAAACAGGTCAAATGTTGATCCTTTTCCAGATCATTTTTATCTGGTCACTAGAGTCTATATTTATATAACTTTTACAGCCTAAACATGGTAATGCCATTTGCCATGAAACACACCCGTTGTGTGCACAGGATCACACGTGACACATTCCAGCAGCAGCTTCAATCAGTTTGGTCACCAGAAGTGTACTTTGATATGTACATATATTTGATAACACCATGGTGATGTAGCACATTAAAAACTTCATGTGAGATACGCCAACGCATGAACTGCTGGATTTAATTACGCATATGACATAAAACTTATTGGGTCGGCCACCATCATCTGGATAACAGAGGAAAGAAAAGAACACAAATGTAGAAAAAATGTTTATGAATTTAATTTAGTTTTTATTAAGAACAGAAAATTTAATAGAAAATTAAGAGAAAGCTGTTTGTGTAGGATGTCACTGTAAGCCTGCAGGCAGGATGATAACTAAAAGCATCATTGTTCTCTATGATGGAGCACATCACAAGCATTTGACAGCTGTAGTATATGAAGCAAAACTCAAATGACACCAAGTCAGTGAAGGGATGTTATGTGAAAGTTTATGTGAGCAAAAGGTGAAAGTCTGAAGATTTGTTTCCAGTGATAGAGAACTGAATGAGTACACTCAACAGGTGGTGTAACATCAAACTTTTTAGATTATCAAGACTTTAAAAAATATTAAATTATTTCTTCTAAAAGTATAAAGTTATGAAACCAGCTTAGGAAATGTCACATGAGAATTCCTGGCGCCTTTCACATGAGCAATAATCCGATCACTCTTGTGTACTCTGTGGGCTATTGAGATTTTTTTCTCACTCCCGTTTTAAGTGCTTGAGAATCAACCTGCTGTTGAAATGTTTTAACTTTTGGACAAAAGGAGTTTTGTATTTGTTTTTAGTGTTCCTTAGATTTCCCACTTGCTATGTATTAGTTTTATATAGTATATAGTTTTATATAGGAATTCTGTTTTTGTTACCAGATCAGCTCTTCTGTTTTTCTTTAAAACAAGTTTTATTTTAGACAACACTCCTGAGTTAGTTCTGCAATTAGGTTCTGCTTTAAACATTGACCTATTATTAGATCTATTTGATTAAAATAGGCTTAATCCCACAAAGTTTTGATTAAAAAGTGAAGACATTTGTAATGAAATCAAATAAATCAGTAGAGTACTCCTGAAGCTTCAAAGCAGCATTGAACATCTTTATTCCAGCAGTGGATCACATGACTCCTTCTGTGCCAAAAGTAGTTTATTTTAGAGATGAAACCACAGAAATTAAGCACCTGACTCTACTCTATTCAGTCTTGCGTTATTTCAGCCCTTTTTTTTTTTTAGTCAAGGCGTTACTACTAACAGGGCTGACTCACACAGCCCTGTTGTGTAGTTGCAGCAGGAAACCCTTGTAAACTCACTACAGTACTACAATAAACATGCTTACTATTGACAACTGGTCATCAGTCAGTACACTTCCCATGAAGGGTTGTTAGATATTTTCTTACATACAGTACATGCAAAAACATTTTCCTCTTCCTTCCCTTTAGCGATCTTGACATGTATTTGGAGAATAAAAGCAACCTGGAGATTGAAATGTCTCAGACTTCAGCTGCAGGCCATCATCAAGGCAGGGGCAGCCTGAGATCCCCTGAGACAGTCACAGGAAACTTTGGGGAGCTACGTCTGCTGCAGGGCATCTCAGAAAGGGGCGACACCCAGAAGGTCCAGCAGTCTGCTGTGCTACCCTCAGGGCAGTGCATTATCCACACAGAGGGCTTCCTTCCTGTTCGACAAGAGGATGGGTATGAAACTCAAACAGTTTCTGCTAAACTAACTGCTCTCAAATGCAGCAATGTCTTTGCTTTTGCCACTCCCACTATGTTACATGCCTTGCTTTGCTTTAGTAAAATTCAGTTCCAAACCACATTCTTCTTCAAAAGCTCAAAAAACAAATAAAATAAACAAATAACATCTCTCTAGAGTTTTAAAGAGGCCATTCCATTAAAAATGTTTTTTTTTTTTTTTTTTTCTGAGGTTTCTGTTGATTATCTTTGCTCCACAGGTGTTCTTACCTTCATAGCCTACTGGGTGTGAAAACAGGTCAACAACTTCTCTTTCAGTTTTTATCTCTCAAACTACGCAAGTGGTGATAAAACCCGAGTTCTCCCGAGTTCAAAAAGTCTGTATTTGTTACGTCAGAGCTCTTTTGCTCATTAGTATTCATCAGCTCGCGCAGTTGAAACCACGCCTAGCATGCTGCTGGCTAAAAGCTGTAGCATAAGACATAACAAACAGGAAGAGACTCAGTGCGCTGTTGCCATGCGCAGCGGGGAAGGAAACAGGAAGTCTTGCTCTCATATGTTGAGACCAGTGAATTTGCATAATTAATATTATGAGTTGGAGCCGAAACTGGGTGAATCTTCACATAACCTTCCAGTTTTAGCTTAAATCTGGAAAGTAATTTTTATTTGTAACGTTTCGTGGCTCAGTCTTTGGAAGTGATCAGAGTTTTATACACCAACTCAAGAACCTTGGTGATTAGAGAGTTTTGGACACTTGAAAATGCCCAACCGCTGCAACTTCTAGAACCACTGACCAGTAGGAAGTAGGAAGTTGTGAGCCAGACCGAAACCTGACCAAATGCACCCACCTTGGCTGAAACTTTCAGGTTTCATCTGCAGGAGAAAATCAGCTAGAATCAAAACCATTTGAAACTCACCTCAGCCACATTAGCTGCATCAGGAATCTGATTACTCTTGCCATAATATGGGTCAGACTGTTGTGCTGTGGCTATGGTTTGAGTCCAAGAATTCTGAGTTGGAACAGATCCAGATTGTCTCTCTTCAAAATGCAACATTCCCTAATTCACGTTATCTCTTTTATCAAGTTAACCCTTCTGATTTATACTGTATGTCTTATTTTTCTTCTTTTCTTTTTGGCTGCTCTCTCAAGGAGTCATCACAGCAAATCATCTGTCTCCATCTGTCCTCTGCATCTTCTTCTCTCACACCAGCCAACATCACGTCCTCCTTCACTACATCCATATATCTCCTCTTTGGTCTTCCTTTAGACCTCCAACCTGGCAGTTCCCACCTCAGCATCCTTTCCCCAATAAACCCACTATCCTTCCTCTGGACATGTCCAAACCATCTCAGTCTGACTTTATCGGCAAAACATTTAACATGTGCAGTCCCTCTGATGGACTCATTCCTGATCCTGTCCATCCTTATCACTCCCAAAGAGATTTTGGGAGTGACCTCTAGCTCCATCTCCTGTACCTTCCTCAATGGTACCATCTCCAAACCAGATAACATGGCTGGTCTCACCACTGTCTTGTACACCTTTCCTTTCATTCTTGCTGATACTCTTTTGTCACACATCACTCCTGAGACTTTTCTCCACCTGTTTAAACCTGCTTGAATGTTCCGTTAGACTCTCCTCTTCTCTGGACTGTTGATTCTAAGTACCACTTGTATTCCTCTCGTTCATACAGATGTACTCTCTCTTTCTGTGGCTAACCTTCATCCCTCTTCTTTCCAGAGCATCTCCACCTCTCCAGATGTTCCTCCATCTTCTCCCTGCTCTCACTACAGATAACATTTGCAAACATCAGGGTCCATGTACTGTAGATTCCTGTCTGACCTCATATGTCCATCACCATAGCAACAAGAAGGGTCTCAAAGCTGATCCTTGATGCTCTCCCATCTCCACATTGAACTCCTATTCAATTAATGTTATTTATTTATAAAAGTGCCAGTTCATAATAAAGTCATTTCAAGGAACTTTACAGAAATAGTGAATTAGTAACAATTTCCTAAAAAATTTCCTTTCGAAGGAACCAGCCAATTGGGTTGAATCAACAATTCAACACAATCAGCATAATTGCAACAGTGGAAAGGAACAACTCCCTTTCAACAGGAAGAAACCTTTAGCAGAGCCCGGCTAAGGTTGGGCGGCCTTCTGCCTCAGCCGACTGGGGTCTGAGCTGACAGGAGAGAGACACAGACAAACACTTACCCTCAGGGAGTTGCTGAGCGGGCCAAGGGGCCCCAGGGTATTGTGTGGGGGTGCTTCAGGAGCATGGGGTCCCAGGCCCACTTCTACAGGTTATCCGGTCTTTGTCTCATTTAAGTATCTAGACATCTTGTTTATGAGTGATGGTAGGATAGAGCAGGAGGTGGGCCAATGGATTGGGGGTTTGTCCACAGTAATGAGGGCATTGCTTTTTTTGTCTGCTGTAGTGAAGAAGAATCTGAGCCAAAAGGCAAAGCTCTTGATTTACTGGTCAGTCTAAGTTCCCACCTGCACCTATGGTCATCAGAGTTGGATGCTGACCAAAAGAATGAGATTCCTACAGTATGTGACTCCATGTGGCCAGGTTCAGCCTTAAAGAGGCAATTTCATTCAAATTTCAGGACTTTGTGGTTATTTCTTAAGTATTAAACAGTGATATGAAACATTTTATATCTAAAAAACATCAGGAAACACTGATTAACAGACCTTTCAATCTGTCTGCGTTAAAATTTGGGTGGTTCCGGCTCCTTCCATCAGGCTGCTTTGTCAGGCCTCGGCAGTTCGTTCATATTCATTATTCGAATTTGCTGGACTCAGATTGGCTAACAAACTAGCCTATGAGAGCAAGGAATACTGTTTCCTGCCCCACTGCGCATGGCAACGTCAGACGTCGTGTCTTCCTATTTGCTGCGTCTTATGCTAACAGCTTTTTAGTGAGCAGCATGCTAGGCGTGGTTTCAACTACAGGAGCTGTCGAATACTATCAAACAAAGGAGTTGTGACAAAACAGATACAGGCTGTTCGGACTCGGGTGTTATCGCCACCTGCGTAGTTTGAGAGATTAAAACTTAAAGAGAAGTTGTTGACCTGTTTTCACACCCACTATGAAGGTAAGAACACCCGTGGAGCTAAAATATTCAACAGAAACCTCAGAAAAACCGTTTTTAATATAAGGGTCTCTTTAATAAAAAGCTGAGGGGCTCCGTAATCAGGAAGGCACTTGAAGTTGAACTAATGCTCCTGAATCAGCTGAGGTGTTTTGAGCATTCAGGAGGCATGTTTGACCACCTTCCTATGGAGGATTTTTGTGCATGTCCCACTGGGTGGAAATCCCCAGTCAGACCCAAAACTCATTGGAAGGATTATATATCTTTGGCCTCGGAACATCTTGGTATCCCCAGGTGAAAGGAGGGATGGAAGTCTCAGTTTCCCTCCTGAACCTGTTGCTCCCGCGACCTGACAAACGAAAGAAGATGGATGGATATATGGCATAGAGAGCCATGGATCATATGTAGGTTATGTACGATAATATATACCATATATATATATATATACCTTACAGGCAGTCTTGTTAACACTTTTATAATTTTGTGCAATATGAAGTGAATGTGAAATTTGATGTTTCCTAGGAAGAAGGCTGTAAAATTAGAAATACAAGCCCTTGCTTTATTTAAGAAGTATACAACAATTTAGGCACAAAAGCCTAAAAAGTTAATTTAGAAGCACACCGAACTAACACTGTAATGGAAATTTTTTATTAATTGCATTTAAGAAGTTGTTGTTTTTCTTGAATAAAACTGATGAGTTAAATCATTGATGTCCTGTCCTGGCCTTTGGGGGCATTTTCCTTTATTTAACTCGTTTTGTTCTCTTGCTTTTATTAGTTGCAAGCATAACTTCAATGCTGTCAACTTTTTAAGAGGAAAAACAACTTCAGCAAACATTACAGAGAGGTCACCTCTGCTGAGATTCTCTCAGGATGACAGGTAAGCACCTCCACAGCTTTTTCAATTATAGATATGTACAGTATATCACTAAGAGTACATCCATCCATCCATCCATCCATCCATCCCCAAAGCTGTGAAACTCCTGAGAACCATTATCCACAAAAAAAAATATTGAACAATGGTGAACCAGAAGGGGTTGACAGACCAAGGTAATTCCAAGAGTACAGCAATGACTCATCCAGGAAGTCACAGAAGAACTTAGAACCACATTTAAAGCCTGGTCTCATTTGCATTAGTCAAGGTCAGAGTTCAAGACTCCACCATAAGAAAGATTCTAGTGCTAAATGAGGCCTCCACAGGACCAAGGATGAAAAACCACTGCTTACCAAAAAGAACATAGGGCCACAAGGCCCATTTCACTATTTCTGCAAGATGGATTATTTCAAGATTTGGGGACTGATTTATCAATATTCCAAGTAAAGAGTGCAAATTTGCGTGCATGGCAAAAGGTTTGTGCTGAGGGTGTGTTCCTGATTTGCAGGTGATTTACTAAGGTTGCTCGCGCAGTTGATAACAGGCGTAAACAGAAATATTTAAATGAGGAGTTTGCCTTGGTCATTGCGGGTGCAAGAAAGGCGCAAACGGAAAATAAAATTCGAGCCATTGGAGCTTCAAATATGAGCAGAAGAGGCAAAGACATTTTAATGAGCTGCAGCAAACACATCTTCAGGCTCCGCTCTGTGATGTTGTAGAATGTGAGAGATCCCAGCACTAACTGTCACAGTGCGCTATATGATCCAGACGTCTGTCTGTGTCTTCTCCTCGCAACAATAACTGCATTAAGTTTTGCGCCAAATTAAGACATGCTTTTCAAAAGTGGCAAATATAGGCGCAAAATTAGAAGCTGCAAACATTTTCAGGTTTGATAAATCACACTGTGCCTGGAAAGCCAACTTATTTGCATGTTCTCCTCCCAAAATGTTGCGTCTTCTGACAGAAACAACCTCATTGCACTTTCATCAAGGGCAAAAGCATTGAAAGGATTTAGAGTATCTTGCTGCAGGTTTAACAAATGCAGTTTTACCTGCGTGGCATTGGTAAATTACCTGCTGTTTTTGCAGCCGCTGAGAGGTTTGCGCCTCTTTTAACAACCGCAAACCTTTGATATATCAGGCCCTGGAGTTTTCCAAGCCCACAAAAATCCATCTTTTACTGCTCCAACTGAATCATCTGACTCGGTCATAAAATGTTCGGACCAATCATGTGTTTGCATTGTGCTTTGGAGCAGCTGTTCAGGTATGATTGGCAGCAAGTGCAAGGGAGAAATAGGGAGAGCGAGTTGGGGTGCAGCCGGACGGACTTTCAGGTTTCATCGCTATAAATGGCTGGCCGGAAACAACGCATAGCGGCAGGTGTCGGAAATTGGGAGAAATGTGGCTCCGGAAGATTTTCGGGAGGGACACTGAAATTCGTGAGTCTCCCGGGAAAATAGGGAGAGTTGACATGTATGGTGCAGGCAAAGCAAAACAAACATGGCTGCGCAGGTGGATGTGCGCATAAAATCGGCTATTGAATCTGTTTTAGGAGAACTACAGACAATTTCTTTGTTGAAAAATGAGCAAAGGGAAGCACTTTTTGTATTTCTTGATTGTAACAATGTGTGTGTTTTTTGCTCCCGACTGGATTTGCAAAAGCTTGACTTACAGTGACTGGCTAAAGACAAATCATGATAGGCCGATGCTTGCTGGTGCGACCTCCAATTAGCTAAAAATATTATACCTGATGTCCTTCCCTTTTTTAGACACCTTCAGACTGAGCAGTTCCAGATGATTGTGTAGCACCGACTGGACAGTGGGGCTACACATAGATCTGTCAGAGCCAGGTTACCATTTCACAGTCAACATAAAATATTTTGGAAAATATTCTGTGGACAGATAAAAGTGGAATTTTTTGGAAAGTTTATATTGTGGTTCTGGTTTGTCGCAGGCAGGCCTTCATGGCAATGCCTTTGTCCCCCTAAGAACATATTGATAGATCCTTATAATTTTAGATGTATCCTGTTATAGCTGGTGTTTCAGACAATGAACATCATACTGCCTGTCAAACATGGTGGTGATAGTGTGATGGTGTTGAGGCTACGTTGCTGTTTCAGGATCTGGATGACTCTAAAAGATGGAACAATGAATTCTGCTCTCTACCAGAAAATCCCAATGCAGAATGTGCTGCCATCATTGTGACCTTAAACTCAAGAGCACTTGGGTTTCACAGCATGACAATGATCTGAAACACACTAGAAAGTCCATTTTTACATTGTAAAATAAAAAATTTAAGGTTTTGGAGTGGTTTGGCCACTGTCCAATGTTTCTGTAATACACAGGTATGACACAAAATGCAGTTTAAACTTGTTTATTAGGATATAAAACACAAAGAGCAGATAACAGAACAATGACCATGTCCCTCCTATGGGGGCGGGGCAGAGAGGGTTAGTCCCAAACAGTGCAGTTGATATATGGTAATCCAATAATGTATCCTCACTCCAGAAATCAGTATCAGTAATGAGGCATTGCTCAGAACCTTAATGAGTGGTGACTTACTGTGGGGGGCAGGCTGGAGGTGTTGTCAAAGAACAAATTCAAAAATCCAATAATCCATAAAGGGACAGAAGGACACGTGGCTCAGAAGATGAGAAAAAGATTTGATACATTCTATGATCAAAAACATACAAGAACAAGAAAAGACTTGTTACTTGTCAGCTTTTAAGAGAAAACTTTCTAAGAGAAAAACAGTTTAGTTTGATGAGTGTTTTAAGGTGATGAGCTGTGTGCAGGTTACCTGATCAACCAGACCCTCACGTCTTTGACAGATTACTTTACAAAGACGTGAGAGCCTGGAGCTGAACCGCTGTCTCTCAATTTCGAAGGCGGTCTTAGCCAGTTGACAGACAGACAGACAGACAGACAGACAGACAGACAGACAGACAGACAGACAGACAGACTCTGATGAAAACATTATCTCTTTGGTGGAGGTAACAATGTGCAGAGACATAAAAACACAGTTAACCATTGTGACTTATTCTTTGTTTGGATTTAAAGACATGGTAGCTGATTCAAAAAAGTCTCATTGGTGAAAAAACACTCTTACTTTGGTAAAATTTAACATTATTTATGTGATACAGACCTGTTTTTGCCTCCTAACAGTTCAAGATATAGCATTACAATATGTACCAGAGATTATTAATCCTAATAATATTTTTTAAAAAACAAACTAATTTATGGCTTTAAATGTTTATCATTCAGTCTTACCTACATGACAATTCATGAGCCCAGCTTGCTGGAGGAACCTTGGGACAACTGCTCTCTGGAAATGGAGAGAAGATATCGACTGGGCAGCGAAGTGGCCAGTTTGTCACGTTCCAACTCACCAGAAAAGTACGAAGCCCTGGAAAACCTCAACCGTGGCTTCAAACTCACCAGCAGTGTCAAGTAAGTCTTTGATTGGGCTCAAATCTTTTATATTCATTTATTTATCCTCAGGCCTATTTTGGAATGGACATTTGGAATTTGAAGTCAAGTGTGCAGATGACTTCTGCAGCTATCTGATCATTACCTTCTGAATCTCATTTATTTTGTCATAAATGTAAAAAACCAGCAATTTTGTGTGAAATCACTATTACTGTATTTTCTTTTTTTAGGTGCTGCCTCAGAGTCTCCAAAATTGCCACCATATTTGCCATTGTCGTTCTCAGCAGTGTAAGAAAACATTATATTTCTTGAGTAAAATACATCTTCGATGTTGTAGGACAAGTATTCTTAACATCATTACTTCTGTTGTGTTTGGAAATGATATTTAATGTGTTTGAAACCTACATATATTTTTTGAGATTTGCTGCTAGAAGTGAGAAGTAATTGGTTTTCTGTTTCTCTTTATGTTTATCATCACTTATCTCCTCCCCTCTTTCCCTGTGCTCGCTAATCTCCATCTTTATTGCTTTTCTCATCTTTCCCCATCCCTCTGTCTATCTTATTACCTATCTTTGTTGTTTTTTCTATCAAAACCTTTCTGTCATTATCTGCCTTTATCATCATTTGTCACTGTACGGCTGTCTTTCTCATACCTATTTCTATCAGCATCCAATTGCTATTGTCATCCATCTCTTTTGTCTCCTTGACTTTGACACATGCACAAGCTGATTCAGTCACATCTGGAACTTCTTTTCAATCAAAATATTTACTTCTGTAATAAAATCATAATCACAGGAGTCAGTAGCTAGGCGACTTCTGATTAGTCTGCTGATAAATATATATTTGCTGTGGTTAAAATCCAAACTCAGTAATGAGTAATATTAATGTGTTTGTTGGAAGCAATAGCATGACATTATTTTTCACACATTCAACCAGAATGTTTACCACTAAGCAGAACTGGTGCAGCAGTATGAACTGGAATTACACATGTCTCAGATACTGTTACTGATATAGTTTGTTGCTTAGCACTACAATTAATTAAAAGACTGATTTTGATTAATTTTTAACAACTAAGTAGAATATTTAAAATTGAGCTGTAATCTTAATGAATGATGACTTTGTTCTGGTCCCAGCTGTTCTTTAGTATGTATCCGGATCGAGACAACCCCTGGAAGATGTTGGCAGTGCCTTCAACTGACAGCTTATGTATCTTTTCCAGCCCCGCCCCCGCAAAAAATCCCAATCAAACTTCAGTAAATCACACCTGTTAAGAGAAGAGTAGTGGTTTGTACTGCAGCTGTGTTTTTGCCTCAATATAAGTAGACACTTTTTCCAATGAAAGACTAATTTTAAAGAAAAATTTTCATCATGTCACATATTCCCCTTGACAGTCCATATCTGACAGCGATGAATGTGACCGATTTTCGGGACAGTGCTTTGCTGAAACTACAGGTAGCAGGGCCTTTCGCAAGGATGGGTTTTGACCTGACTACCCAGGATTACATCTTGATCCAGGTGGAGCAGATTGAGCAGCAGGGACAACGGAGAAGGAGGACACAGCAGGTATCATATACAATTTATTTTCATTATTACATATATGTATAAAAGATTAACATAATTAATTATTTATCTTATTGTGATTTTAGGTTACTTATAATTGGACTATTCCTCTTCACGCTGAACGCAGAGACCAGATACAGTTAATAAAAACCTTTGAGATGATCAGCAGGTAATCAGAACAGTTAAGAGTAAATGGTGTGTAATTTTATGGGGCATTTTTAAGTCCGATACAAGCTACAACTTTGTTATTCACCCATCACACACATACACACAGTTGTGGTGGTAGTAAGGTACATAACATAGCCATAGCTGCCTTTTGGGTTACAAACTAACAGAGGTCAGGCTGCCATTGCACTGGTGCCACTTGGGTGACATGTCTTGCCCCAAAGAAACAACAGAGAAAATGATTTGAACCAGACAACAACACAAAACTGAAAATGTTCTACAGCAGTGGCAACAAAGCACACATGATTACGCAAAAATCAAAAAGAGCTCAGTAATGCAGATTGTTGGATTTTGTTTCATGAGTGATTAATTTGGCCATAATAAGTGGACCAAAACACATTTTAATCTAAAGGGGTCACTGAAACAGAATACTCAAAATTTTGTTGTTACCTGCAATATGAAACATTTTATATCTAAAAAACGTTAGGAAACACTGATTAACAGACCTTTCAATCTGTCTGATTCAAAATTCGGCTGGTTCTGGCTCGTTCCGTCAGGCTTCGGCAGCAGCTCGTTCATATTCATTATTTGAATTTGCTGGACTCTGATTGGCTAACAAACTGGCCTATGAAAGCAAGGTATACCGTTTCCTGCCGCGCTGCGTATGGCAACGTCAGATGTCGTGTCTTCCTGTTTGCTACGTCTTATGGTGCATTCACACCGGCGACTTTGTCAACGTCAAGCAACGCTGATAACGCTCCAAATCTGACGTTTGAAGTTGAAGCTCATAACGCCTGCCAGTCAGAGCGCATAGGCGTTAAAGCTCGTAAAGCCTGACCGAAAAAGAGCGCGAAGGCGGGGCTTCCTTTGTTATCGGATGTTCGGAGCTATGGCGGATCATATTGAGACAGTGGCTTGGATTTATTTACTTCATAGATCTAGACAACGTCGACGTCGGGTGCATCAGCGCCGTTTGTGGATACACCCCATTCTTCAGATGCGTTCTGAGTTTGGTGAGTTTAACCATTTGCTCCAGGAGCTACGTTTGGATGAGGTTAATTTATCTTCCATTTTGGCTGATCCCGCTTCTTTCCGGCTACGTGCTGTGACGTCTTACGTCACTACGATGAGACGCTCTGATTGGTTGACATGCCGCTTCAAGAGCGTTAAAGCTGTAGTGCGTAACTTTTACATGTCCGTGGATGTCCGTTTCAGCCAAGCCACTATCAGAGGAGATGACACAATGCAGATTAAGCCGATCGGCTCCTCAAACATCTCATGGTATTTTTCAATATATATAATTTTTACTTTGCGTGTCGACTTGCGACATTCCCGCGCTGTCGCACATGAAATTACGTCTTTTATGTCACAACAAGAAAAATAATAAGAAATAGAACGCAGTGTCTCGTAGCAGCCGGCAGAACGTGAAGGTCGACATGGCGGAGAATCCAAATAAACAGCCGAGAGACACTTATCGGGAAGTGGATCCTACCACGAAAAAAAAAAAAATTCCTGGACGTTCGGCAGAGGGACTATTGGCTAAGAAGGAAAGTGACCGAAGGAGAAGGCAAACGCGAATTTGTATCGGCGTCGCTTTTCCTCGGTGGAGAGAAGAGATCTGGCTGATGTTTAGGGGTGCACATAAGTGGTCCGCAGGTCCGTACACACTGTCAAAATATAAAATGCGCACCAGATGAAACCCAGAGCGCCGAAGTTCCAGCTGATCAGCTGATTCTGTCTCTATCTGTGTCAGTTTGTGTCTGTCAGTTTGTGTCTGTCAGTTTGCCAGTGTAACGGTTTTTCAGTCAGTCAGATCAGTGTAGCTGATTGCAGGATTCTGCATCGTGTCAAAACTGAAAAAATTAACTGAATAAGACAAATAGATCATTGTGGCCCCAACAGCTGACTAATAAATTTCAACACCAAACTGTTAAATGTAGATTAAAGTGAACAATCAAACCTGTAAACAATCCAACCTGAACTCTGAAGGTTTTTCTTTTTTTTTACCAGTATTTTTATATTTTACTGGTTTTTCTTGATTTTTTCAACAATGAAATGATATTTATTGAAACAAATATAGAGCCAGGTAAAGTAAACAGACTGAATTTGAAGCTTGATTAAGACAGATACCGGTTGGAATAACAACGGCAGAGATAAAGCGGTGGCAGCTGGGCTTACGTCATATGGAAGCGCCAGCTTTATTGTTGTAATGACGCAAAAATTCCGCTAGGGGGCGACAGAAGTTACAGAAGTTACGCACTATGGCTTTAAGAGCGTCAAAAGTTCAGCTAGCTGAACTTTGACCTTTTCTAGCATTTCTAGCTTTTCAAGCGTCAACGCCTGAAACGCTAGAAAAGCTTGAAAAGTTGCCGCTCATAATGCTCACAAAGCGACGCAGAGCCGTTGACGTCTGTCTGACGCCCGTCCACCATAGACTTTACATATAAACTTGCCGCTTATGAAGTTGATGGTTGGGCCGGTGTGAATGCACCGTTATGCTACAGCTTTTAGCCAGCAGCATGCTAGGCGTGGTTTCAACTGCGGGAGCTGCCGAATACTAACGAACAAAGGAGTTGTGACGAAACAGATACAGGCCGTTCGAAGTTGGGAGAAATCGGGCAGGATAGATAAGTATGATTCTTACTAATCACCTCTGATATAACGAACTCAGAATCTCATGAAACCGGGCTGTGGCTGATCTCAAGTGCAAAGAGGCAGAGAGTGGCTTAGTTGGGTAATAAGAGCAGTTTATTGAAACAAAAAGGTAATCAAAAACTCAAAGACAGTTCTTCTGCGGATGACAGGAATCCATAAATCCAAAACACGAATCAAAAAGAAGAAACCAAGGAAACAGACTTGACTTACAGGGGCACAAATAGGCCGAGGTCATGAAACAGAGTTATGTCAGAAATTCGGGTAATCCAAAACACATGCGAAGGTACAGGCAAATTGGACCAGGAGACAGGTGCAGACAATGGCTGTGTCCAAATTCAGGGTTTGCACCCTTCAAAGGTCTCATTTAAAGGATGCAACATCATAGCGCCACAACGAAAAGTGGTCAAATTCAAAGGATCTTTCAAATGCTTCCTACAAATGCGTCCTCCTTTTTCCCAAATTTGAAGGATGGGTCAAGTCAAGTCAAGATCACTTTAACATACAGCATGTCAGCTGACCAAAGCGCTGTACAGGAAATTAAGAAACAAAGCTGTGGGGGAACACGGATTATGAACGTTTGCCTACTACTACTGTCATTTACAGACGCTTTTATCCAAAGCGACTTACATTGAGAGAACATACAAGCAAGAAATCAAAGAGAAGGAAACAATATAAGGAGGCGGACTGTTTGGAGTCCAGTTTAATTCCGACGCTGATACATCAAGTGTATCAATTTTTTTTTTTTTTGCCTCTTCAATACGTGTTATTCGGGGCACCACCTTCTTTCAAAGGAATTAAATATTAGAATATTTAATCAGATTATTTCAGTCTCATAATATGAAGTCGCATGTCCGTCCAAATAGTGACTCAAATCACACATAAAAACTCACTAAATCGGCCAATTAAAATTAAGGTGAATATTTATTGAACAACAAGGAAGACAGACCAATAAACAAACAAACAAATAAAC
Organism: Pachypanchax playfairii; assembly: GCA_006937955.1. Taxonomy (NCBI): domain Eukaryota; kingdom Metazoa; phylum Chordata; class Actinopteri; order Cyprinodontiformes; family Aplocheilidae; genus Pachypanchax; species Pachypanchax playfairii. The sequence continues at coordinate 2,359,473 of SSNP01000065.1, forward strand.
AGTTAAACATTTAATGGAATTAACGATGCTACGAACAGGAAATTACGTCAGACTTAGTATGTTTCTAGAATAAGTGGACTTTCTAACGTTCAAGAATCTTAAACACTAGTAAGAGTGGGTGAGGAAACGGAAAATGCTCTTTTAACACGGAAGATGATTTTGAATTTAAGGAAAATTGTAATTTTGGAGTGAGAGAAAAGAAGAAAAAATGGAGGCATAGATTTCACTTCCGGGCCCCTGAGACAAACCAACACAAAGCTTTTAATCCGTTGTCATGTATTAAATGAAATCGATCTCTTACTTCTTTTGCAGCACGGCGGAGAGTTTCGCTCCTTTGGTTCCCAGAGAGGTCCGTCGACTCGAAGCGACTCTCCTCCGAGTTTCGGAACTTTGCCCGGGTAGATGCACGGCTGCTTTGCAAGCAGAGTAGAGATCAGGTCACTGGTGGTTATCGTCACGTGTCGGAAGGCCCACGGAAGGAATTCTGGGATCTGTAGTTTTTCTTCTTTCAGCTGGCGACGTGATGTCTGGGTTTTGTGGAATTAAACTATTCAAATAAAATACTTTGCGTGTTTGAACGTGCGTCGAATTTAAAGAAAAATGAGCTTTGAAGATCAAGAAAATCGCGCGTTAAAACGAAAGCTTAAGTGTCAAATAAACAAGGAGTTTGTTAAAATAAAATCAAGAAAAAGGTTTTAAACTCGCAAAACGAGGTAAAAATGATAAAAACTGAAGCGGAGGTTTTTTGGAAAAAAGGCGAAAAGATGAAAAGGTGAAAAAGTGAGGAAGAAGTAAAAAGTTAAAGAAGTGAAAAAAGTGGAAAAGTGAGTCATGACTCCTCGTGAGGTGTCAATTATAGACTCCTGCGCCCGCCTCTAGGCGTGACTATCACTGGCTTTTAGCCAATGAAAAATCCGTTTTGGGGAATTTGAATTTTAGGACTGCCCTCTGGTCTTGGTCACAGATCCTTTTTTATTATATCAAATAAAAACGCTTGCTCATCCACTCTTTGTGAGTCTAACATTACCATCAATTTTATCTTTTACCAAGAATTAATGAACAGTGTTTCCTTATTCTAATGACATATTACTCTTACACATATCAGTATTTATTCCTGAGTAGTAAAGAAGGAATTTGCAGGTTAATTCAATATATCCTAATGAGATCTGTAACATGTTTAATCAAAGCATTATTTGAATCAAATTAGCTTACATTGCTCTTTATAGCGACTTACTGAAGAGAGTGATTTAAACACATTTCGTTTTGTTCACTGAGCAATGTATCACTAATTCATGTAGAAATACTTTTCTCAAAAGGAAAATGTTCCTTAGACATTTCCTGTGGAGAGGACTTTTGGTTAGCAGTCATTGATCAGATCAACAGTTGCATACATCTGGAATTTACATGCTTATTATCAGAGTTTCACTGAATATAGTTTTCAGATATACATCAAATCATTTTATCACTTTAGTTAAACTGGGTGAACATTACTTCAGAGCAAAGATGCTGGTTTGATACCTGTGAAGAAAGAAGTGATTGAATTAGCTGTGATCACATTAAATAGTTCATACAGTGGGGCAAAAAAGTATTTAGTCAGCCACCAATTGTGTAAGTTCTCCCACTTAAAAAGATCAGAGAGGCCTGTAATTTTCATCATAGGTATACCTCAACTATGAGAGACAAAATGAGGAAAAAAAATCCAGAAAATCACATTGTCTGATTTTTAAAGAATTTATTTGCAAATTATGGTGGAAAATAAGTATTTGGTCACCTACAAACAAGTAAGATTTCTGGCTTTCACAGACCTGTAACTTCTTTAAGAGGCTCCTCGGTCCTCCACTCGTTACCTGTATTAATGGCACCTGTGTGAACTCGTTATCAGTATAAAAGACACCTGTCCACAACCTCAAACAGTCACGCTCCAAACTCCACTATGGCCAAGACCAAAGAGCTGTCAAAGGACACCAGAAACAAAATTGTAGACCTTCACCAGGCTGGGAAGACTGAATCTGCAATAGGTAAGCAGCTTGGTGTGAAGAAATCAACTGTGGGAGCAATTATTAGAAAATGGAAGACATACAAGACCACTGATAATCTCCCTCGATCTGGGGCTCCACGCAAGATCT
>SSNP01000065.1:2362577-2387390 GCA_006937955.1 Pachypanchax playfairii
TGACCAAATACTTATTTTCCACCATAATTTGCAAATAAATTCTTTAAAAATCAGACAATGTGATTTTCTGGATTTTTTTTCCTCATTTTGTCTCTCATAGTTGAGGTATACCTATGATGAAAATTACAGGCCTCTCTGATCTTTTTAAGTGGGAGAACTTACACAATTGGTGGCTGACTAAATACTTTTTTGCCCCACTGTATGTGTATTGAAGCAGTCTGAGGTGCTCAGAGGGGCTCCTTAATTCAATCATCGTGGCTATTTAGCTGAACCTTTCTAGTAACATCTGTGGTTAGAAAGGGGGGTGCTTTGGTTCCTAGCGGAGACGTCCCGTCTCTGCTGAAGCAACATAGAATGCTTTGGCATGCGTTATCCAAACACAAAAAAATTTATCTTTTGATAGAAAGGTAGGAAATGGTGGACTCCGAGCTCTGGTGTCTTGTTGATGGAAGAAGGTTTTCTAAACACATCAGCATTTGCTGTAAATTATCTCGGCAGGGTGTGTGGCTTCAAAGGGCTTTTCAGACTAGATTCGGACTAAAGACTGTTTTCACAGTGGGGGGGGTTGACAGACTTTTGGTGAATAGTCGTAAAGTGTCGAGAATGACACAATCCATTCACAGAAAGTGGAGATCCTGGGTCCTTTTATTATTCTAAGGAATGTGAAGCTAAATTTCTCACATCACAGAGAGAGTCACTGATACACACAATCTTCTCCAATTTAATTAATCAGAAATGAGGCTATTGATGTGTCCTACAAAGCAAAATAGAAAATACATCAATAAACAAATATGGAAGAAAAAAATAATAAAAGACAGGTTGTAAAATCAGGTGTAGGAGTGTTGATACAACCAATAACCAAAAGCTAGCTTAAAATAATGGGTTTTCAGACAAGATTTAAACAAACTTACAGAGGTGGATTGTCTCACTGAGTGGGAGATCGTTTCATAAAGTAGGACCAGCAAATGAAAAAGCACGTTCATCATGGGATTTATAGTTCATACTTGGGATTTGTAATAACAGAAGGTCAGCAGATATCAAAGCACCTGGAGGGGTTGTAATTAATGAGCAGTTCAGAGAGATATGAATAAGCCAGATCATGAAGAGATTTGTAAACAAAGAGTAGGATTTTAAATTGAATGTGGTATGAAACTGGAAGCCAGTGAAGTTCAGACAAAATAGGAGTGATGTGAGATTGCCTGTCTGTCTTGGTGAGAAAACGTGCTGCTGCACTCTGAACTTTCTGCAGGCGGTCAAGAGAGGACTTGTTAACACTATAGAGGACAGAATTTGTATAATCAAGTCTAGATGTGATGAATGCATGGATGACTGATTCCAGGTGTTTCCTTCTGAGAATGGGTTTAATATGATGGAGTTGAAAGAAACATGACTTGATGGTGGCATTAACTTGAGGCAGCATGAACTAGTCAGAGTCAAGTTAAACACCCAAACTTGTCACACAGGACTTGAGATTAATAAAAAGAGATGAGAGATCTGAGATTTAGGTGGCATGTTTTTTTTAAGAAGTGAAGAAAATAGCCTATGTTCTACTATTATTCAAAAGTAGAAAATTGGAAGCCAGCCAAGTTTTCACTTCTGATAGAGTACCAATTACACTGATTACAGAGAGTTCAGAGCAAGAAATGACATGGCCATATTTGGACTGAGACTGTTAAAACCAAACACACTGAACAACAAACTAGAAATGAAAGAGCCTGATAATTACACACAATGACAACCTAACTCAAAAACCCCAAACCCTGAAACAGAGGCATGATCATTTCCTGACTTCTATGTTGGTAATTGAAATGGAAATGAAAGAATTAAACAATAGTTGCAAAATAACTAAAGGCTACTCAGTGCATCTTTTACCACATCATTCTAACAAGGACATTCTGTACAAAATGTTGTTGCCATGGTTCCTGGCCGATGCCAAAAATAATGGCTTTTGGGGATTTGATCAGAAGAAAAACCCAAAATTCTTTCTCCACTAAGTTTTTTTTTTATCATCAGGATGCTTTATATTAAAAAGCTTATTTTTGGAAATAAGACTTTATCTAAACTGGAAACATTTTAGTAAAAAGTAACATCCCAATTGCTGCTTGTTTTCAATCCCACGCAGTGATCCCATCGTCATCACGATTCAGTCTTTCCTGCAGGATAACGAGGTGGTTCCATTGTCCATTACCCACCAATCGCTTTATGTCACAAAGGAGACTCAGGTGGCCATCGCTGGAATCATTCTTGCAGGTGTCTACGTTCTCATCATCTTTGAGGTGAGTGGTCTGCACTGTTCTTCTATGGATCAGTTACAAGCAATTTTTGCAGCACAATTTGAAATGTCTAACACGTACAGCATTCTGAGTACATTCCCATAAAATGCCACATTTAGCAACTTAGATCTTAATCCTAACACATCGTTACAATAATTAGCTTTACCACAAAGAAGAACAGAGTTACAGACTCAGCTCTGTTGGGTTTATGTCACTATGGAGAAAATGTCAGCTTTTTTCTGATTGAAGTAAATATGTGATTTTGGTGGTTGAATTATATTCAGCTGTTTGAGAGTGAGGCTGCATGGTGGCACAGTTGGTATCACAGTGGTGCAGTTGGTAGCACTTGCAATGACAAGGTCCTGGGTTCAAATCTGGACTGGGACCTTTCTGCATGGAGTTTGCATGTTCTCCCAGTGCATGCATGGGTTTTCTCTGGGGACTCTAGTTTCCTCGCACTGTCCAAAAACATGCAAGAGGTTAATTTGCAACTCTAAATTGTCCCTAGGTGTGTGTGTGTGTGAGTGATTGTCTGTCTGTGTGGCCCTACCACTGGAGATAGACACCAGCTCCCTGTAACCTGAACAGGAAGAAGAGGGTTCAGAAAATGGAAACTCAGATTTCTCTGTTTTGATGTAGAGATTATTTTGTAGCAGTTGCAACGGCACGGACCTGATGGGGTGGGTATGGCAGGCCTGATCCTTCGAAAAAAATCCGAATGTCATGAAGGTAAATGAAAACAAACTTATTAATCGTGTCCTGAAGAACATTGTTCACAAGAGCCTGAAACACAGCGGGGGCGTTGGTAAGACTGAATGGCATGACCAGGTACTCGTGGTAACCTGACGGGGTGTTGTAGGCTGTCTTCCATTTGTCCCCCTTGCGGATATGTACCATGTGATAGGCACTGCATAGGTCAAGTATCGTGAAGATGGTTGCATCCCTGAGCAACTCGAAAGCAGAAACCATGAGAGGCAAGGGATAACGGTTCTTAACTGTAATGTCATTGAGAGCTTGATAGTCAATGCATGGTCGTAACGACCCATCCTTCTTACTCATGAATAAGAATCCAACACCAGCTCGGGATGAGGAGTGTTGAATGAGTCCAGTTCTTAATGCCTCTGAGATGTAGCTATCCATGGCCTCCCATTTAGGACCAGACAGTGAGTAGATTCTTCCTCATGGGGGTGTGGTTCCAGGGAGCAGCTCTATAGGGCAGTCGTATGGTCAATGAGGAAGAGATGTAGCCTTGTGCTTATTAAAGGTACAGTATGTAAGAATTTTACAGGGAAATACTCACACAACAGTCTAATGTCCCACCGATGTTGAAAATAATGTCACATTGTAACAGATCTCTATCTCAGCCAGCTGGGTGGTCGCTAATTTAATACAGTCATTTTAAAAACACACTTCCTGGTTCCATAATGAATCACATGTAAGTCGGCAAGGTTGCCAGGTCTTCAACACAAGCCACTGTAATTCTACAACAAGCAGCAGCAAAAAGTTAGAAACCACCGCATTCTTCCAACTGAGCAGCCGAATAGCATGTGATGGGGCATTCAAACGCACTTAGGAAAAGGCAATACTGAAAAAATAGACCTTCAGACATTCTCAAAAATTGAACAAATACAAGAGAAACAAAATGAGAATCAACATCAGAACTGGCAACTCAACAGAAAAATCAGGGAGGGGAGGGGGTGAGTGGCTGAGAGCAGCCATTTTATTATTCTTCATGAACTGCAGGATTTGACAACAAGGTCTAATTCTTACATACTGTACTTTTAAACACCTCCCTGATGTCAACATACTCAGAAGGAACTTTGGACAGATCAAGAGAGACCTCCTCTGAAGTGATCTTAGGCCCCTGTGGAGTGGCGGCAGACATTAAACAAGACTCAGAGCACAAAGGACCCCAATTAAGAAGCTACCCAGAGGTTCAATCTATATGGGGATTATGCTTGAGCAACCAGGAAAACATTAACAATAAAAATGCTGGATGCAAAAGGCAGCAGTAGCAAAACACTCATACACAATCAATCTGGCACTTGAAACTTCTTCTTCTTCTAATGGGGTTCCAGCAGGCTATACGCTGGCGTGTACAATGCTGTCCTCCACTGTCAAACTATCCCTACATCACTATATTCTGGAATAAATACCAATGCGGTAGAGAAATTGAATCACTGACCCATATACTTCCTCAGACTTTACACCAATTGAAAAAATTGAATTAAAGGAAAAATAAGATAAACCCAACTCAGCCAGCTCTTTAAAAAGTTGCTGCCTTTCTCTCCTGCATTTACTGCAGGACAGCAAAACATGAACAACAGTTACAGGACTACCACACCCACACAACCCATCCACATGCTTACCCAACAAACATGCTGCTGGGCCACAATGTACTAATCTCATTCTGGGAATTGAATTGAACTGAAAATACTTTATTGTCCAACGGGGGGAAATTACATGGAGATACAGAAAACAGCTTTACCTTCACTCTCCAGGCTGCCAAGGGTCACAGTGTACCTGGCGCATGTTGCTCAGGCCAGCCAAGATCACACAGGAGAATACATACATACATATACATAAGCACGCATCAAAAACATAAAAATACAAAAATTACTACCTCATCTCTATGAAAAGAGGTTGATGCTTGCCCACCAGAATGGTTGACACGCAAAATAAAGTCTGCCTCTATTGCGGCTTTTCCACCGACAGAACACAGTGCGGCTCGGTTCACTTTAGCCCTCTGCGGAACCTTTTCCACCACCTTTCTCGGGTCTTAACCGCGTCATTTCTGCGCCAACCCGGCCTCTTTTTTCAGACCACCTCCGCGGTGGTCCGAAGCGGCCCAAAGCGGGCCCACACGCCCACCTGTCTACTGACTGGTCTAGTAAACTGCTACCAGTGACACTACTACCTACGTAGTGGTAGCCCCTGATTGGCCCGGCTGTGTGTGGTGTTATAGAAGCGCTCCCGCAAAAGGCTTTAAAAGAAACTCCCAGCAACCATACAAATATTTTATTTAAAAATACAATTGACTTTGGACAATGGCGACTTTCTCCACAAGAACCAAAAATCAAACCAACCAAAATGAACCACAGACAGAGTGCAAAGCACAAAAACACACGTATATCTGCCATTGTTGTTGTTTTTTCACACGCTGTGACGTCGCGGACAAAGACTTTTGCGCGCCACTTTTCATAGCCAGATGGGCACGCCCCTATCCCCACTTACATCCGCTTTATGTTTCCACCGCCTCAAGCGAGTTGATCCGCGCTATACTGTACCGCTCTCAAGCGCGCCGTGCCGATTTGTCGGTGGAAAAGGGGCATATGCTCTCCATCCCATTCTTTCTGCCACAATTCTTTACAATACTTATTACAAATACTATAACATTCCTGTTTCCCAGAGGAAAGTGAAGGTCAGTGGAATCTTTACAGAGTGATTCTTTTGCCAGTGCATCTGCTATTTCATTGCCCAAAACACCGAAATGTCCAGGGACCCAAACAAAAACAACACTGAAATCCCCACTTTCAATTTTTTGGAGCCAGCACAAAATCTCCAAAACTAAATCTTGACGTGCCTCAGATGTCCTGTGACTAAGACTCAACAGTGCAGCAGCAGAATCAGAGCAGATAATAGATAGTGATGGCCTATGCTCCACTATCCACCTCACTGTCCACAAAATAGCCAGAAGCTCAGCAGAAAAAAGCAGATAAATTATCTGCCACACTTGATCTAACTTGCTGCTCAGCAATATACACCCCAAAACCAATTCTATGTGACTCCTCCTCTTTAGACCCATTAGTGTAAATTTGGACGGCATCCTTCTACTCACTTAAATATTCTTCTACATGCCTAACAGCAGCTGCTCTTTCCATACCGAAAAAATCTACATAAACTTCAGGCTCAGGTAACTTCCAAAACGGTACTGGAGACCACACCAAAACCCACCACCATATTCTTTCGTAGTCCCAGGCTTTCTACTAGCCTCACAATATAACTAAAAAAACCCTGCCTTATCTTTCTTCTCACTGAACTCCCAACACTCATCTAGGAGATATTTAGATGCCAACTTGCTACTGAACCCAGCCACCCTAGTGAATGCCCATTTTTTCCCTTCTCAACCGCAAAGGGCACTCTCCTATCATTTCTATCAGCAATGCTGGAACCGAGGTAAATCTGAATGCCCCACAACAGATTCTTAAAGAGGCCATTTCATACAAATTTCAGGACTTTGTGGTTATTTCTTAAGTATTAACCAGTAATATGAAACATTTTATATCTAAAAAATGTCAGGAAACACTTATTAACAGATATTTCAATCTGTCTGCGTTAAAATTCAAGTGGTTCCGGCTCCTTCCGTCAGGCTACTTCAACTGCTTTGTCAGCAGCTCATTCATATTCATTGTTCGAATTTGCTGGACTCAGATTTGCTAACAAACTAGCCTATGACAGCAAGGTATACTGTTTCTGCCCCGCTGCGCATGGCAACGTCAGACGTCGTGTCTTCCTGTTTGTTACGTCTTATGCTACAGCTTTTAGCAGCAGCATTCTAGGCGTGGTTTCAACTGCGGGAGCTGCCGAATACTAATGAGCAAAGGAGTTGTGACGAAACAGATACAGGCCGTTCAAGCTCGGGAGAACTCGGGTGTTATCGCCACCTGCGTAGTTTGGGAGATAAAAACTGAAAGAGAAGTTGTTGACCTGTTTTCACACCCACCATGAAGGTAAGAACACCTGTAGAGCTAAAATATTCAACAGAAACCTCAGAAAACCAGTTTTTAATGGATTGGCCACGTTAATGCCTTAGTCTGCACAAAATCCAAATGACTCAACACAGTTTTTTGATGCACTCCCAAAAACTACACACCCATAATCCAGAATAGACTTCCACTTCTTTACAACGTTCTGGGCATTGGCCAACTGATCCACACTAACACAGAACATCAAAAGTGCCCCATTTGGCAGAGTTTGAGCCTTCAGATTTTCCCCAACACACCTTTATGACAAAGCTATTTTCATTGGGGGCAAGGCCCTGAAAGTTTGTTCTTTAAGTTTGAAAACAACTCTGTATTCTGTTGCAGATTTTGCCATTTTATTCTCACTATCTCCTTCCTTCTCCAGAGAAGAGTCTGATCTATCCCGTTTTCCTGATTTTAACTTATCCCTCTCACCACTCCCTGACAAGGAGGCCATGACCAGAAGACAGGACTGTGGTACACCAGCAATCAAAACACGCTATCCTAGCACACCAGGAGGAAGAAAAAAGGAGAAATGCCGGCACACTGAAGTACCGTGCCTATACAGGCCATCGGCCACAACTTCCTCCCCCCACCCCCACAATCGGCCAAAAACAAGATTTCTAATATATAGCAGTGCAAGCCATTATACTACTCTACTGCCGCTAACAATCGCTTTCCTCAAAAATAAGAACTCTGCCGCCAGTTTGACACGTCAGCCTCACTGACCGCTCCGAAACTCAAAATTCTTAGTCGGTAATGATGAAGTCAGTTGAATTCAGCGCCGGCACTTGAGACATGAAAAACCTTGGCTTAAATAGTGCCCAAATCAACCAGGTAGACAGGTGGCAGCAATCAAAGTAACAGGGCGTGACTATATGGCAATGACTCACCGATGAGAATACAGAGACTGTTAACAGCAAACCAGGCATGATCTTGGTGGCATGAAAAGAGATCATGACAATACAAATAAATTTGACCTTGGCCTGGACCTTGGAATTATTTAAAAAAAATAAAGTGTCTCCTCCCACTTGTTTGCTGATGATTGCCAAGTGTATGTGCATACAAAACAAAATAATCAGAAAGCAATAGATTAATTCCTTCTCTGTTTAGAGGAGGTTAAGGCTTGGATGTCAGCAATTTGTTTTTAGCTTGAATGATAACAACACAGAGGTGCTATTTTGTAAACTGAGTATTAATGCATCCTGCATCCCTGTTGATATCAACAGTTTAAGATTACTTGCTAAACAGCAAGTAACAAATTTGGTTATAATTTTTGACCCATGTCTTAAATTTGATAACCAGATTAAGAAGGTTGTGCAAGAAATGCTTTTTTCAACTGGACCAAATTGCCTATAATTCCTAGGCCCGATTTGGAAGTTATTATTCATGCACTTATAACTACACAACTTGATTATTGTAACCCGCTATATGAGTCAGTCTGCTCTTTCCCATCTGCAGCTTGTGCAAAACGTTGTGGCATGCCTGTTGACTGATACACGTAAGCCAGACCATATTACTTCAGTACTCATGTCCCATGTCTAATGGTTACCTATGAGACAAAAAAAGTGAGTTTTTGCTTTTAACCTACAAATGTCTATATAATCTGGCACCTATCTACTTACCGGATTTGATCAAGCCCTATGTTCCAGCCCGCGATCTCAGATCAGTAGACCAGCTGATTTTGCAGGTTAAAAAAAAAACAAGGTTAAAGCTTAGGGATGAACAGGCTTTTTCTGTGGCTGCTCCCAGGTTATGGAACCAGCTTCCCCAGACCATCACGCAAGCTTCCTCCCTACTTGATTTAAAAATCATTATTGAAAATGTATTTATATTCAAAGGCTTTTACTGTACATTGATTGTAAATTTGGAAGCAATTTGTATTTTATGTAGTGCTTTGTCATTGGTGTTCAGCACCTTGGCTAAACTCTGTTTTCTTAAGTGTGTTATATAAATATACACTTTGCTCTCATAGGCTAGGTTGTTAGCCAGTCTGAGTCCAGCAAATCCGGAACCAATAGCCTCTTTAATATCAGGTTAATATCACTGTTTGTTGAAATCACCAGACTGTTTAACCTGATTGCTACAACAGATAAAATGGTTTAGAAGAATACTTGAATTCTCTGTGAAAACATTTTCTTTTTCTGGTATATTTATTTACATATGTTTTGTTTTTTCTAAGCAGAATTCTTATTTTTTCATATTTTAGATTGTGCATCGCACTCTGGCAGCCATGCTAGGATCTTTGGCAGCTTTAGCTGCACTGGCCATCATTGGAGATGTAAGCTGATTTTTATCCCTTTTTATCTTTTCTCATTTACTTAGTTTACACTGAACGCATCTGTGGCACATTACAGCAGCACTAGGGTTGCCAAGTCCCTGGCGTGCCCGACCGGCCAACCTGATTGCCTTCACCCTTCCTGGAGTGGTGAAATTTTTTGCCCTTTTTATGTGTATGAAATAATTTTTTAACTATCTGACTTGAACCTGATTTAAGTAGATGCATCTTTTTCATCGTAGTGACGTACCTGAATGAAGCAGGAAGTTTTCAAACAGGGTGTGGGACAGACGGAAGTAGCGCTGGAAGCAAACCTCATCCATATGTAGCTCTTGGAGCAAATGATTTAACTCCTCAAACTCAAAACACATCTGAAGAATGGGGTGTATCCACAAACAGAGTAAAGAAAGCCCAGCCCCTCTCTCTATATGATCCGCCATAGCTCCGAACATCCGATAACAAAGGAAGCCCCGCCTTCGCGCTCTTTTTAACGCTCTTTTTAACGAGCTTTAACGCCTATGACTGGCAGGCATTATGAGCTTCAACTTTCAAACGTCAAACTTGGAGCATTATGAGTGTTGCTTGACGTTGACAAAGTGGCCGGTGTGAACGCACCATTAGAATCTGGGCAACAGAAAACTCACTGAGTAGCTGTTATCTGTCTGTGAAACCTCTTAGAAAACCAGCAATTTTTTAGAAATATATCTGATGTTAATTCATTAATGCTTTTCCTGTTTCCCATTTTTTCTTGATAAAAAAGGAGCATGTCTGATTAATAACTGCCTCTTTCACAGAGACCCAGTCTGGTCACTGTGGTTGAGTGGATTGACTACGAAACACTGGCTCTTCTGTTTGGGATGGTAAGATGATCATCATGGCCTATTTTGTTGAACTTCAGAGCACAGCAGAAAGTTTACCATAAAATTCTTGAAGGTTTTTACAATCTAGTTTTAGCATGGACTCCTATTAGGTCATCTAATAGAGGTAGAGGAAAATGGCAATTAAAAATACTTTTTCCATGATAAAATAAAAATGGTCTGAGTGAGTCAGTCAGTCAGTCAGTCAACAGGTTAGAGAAGCAAACATAAAGATAAATTCTTCCACTAAATTCATGTAAGTATTCTGACACTGTAAATTTTCAATGACATACATTTAAATAGCAACTCACCCCCATCTAAATTATCTTCCTGCCTACTAGCTGCTGTTTTAAAGAATGCTGAAAGTAGGTATCACTTACGACCTTGGGGGGGTGGCGGGATGGGCTGTGATTGACATGTCGGACTTCATGATGTTTAGATTAGCTCCAGTGTGACTCTGCCGTGTTACAGAGAGGTAAGCCGAGCATGATGAGAATATAACGTGTATAAATCACATCCACACAATCACAACCACTGCAGTAAAGTCTTTGCTCTGATTTCATTATTATTTTACTGATATTAGTTATTCCCTTTGTTTTAGTTTTCAGCCAGTTGCTCTAAATCCCTATGTCCAGCTCTTTGGTGAAAAGCTGGAGACAACGGGCGGGTGGGGGCAAGTGTGTCTGAGAGATGCTTTTATGCCCCAGGAGGCATGTCTTAGAGACAATGCCCGTGACGTAGACATGAGTGCTGACGTAGGCATGTACCGCTTTCAGCCAATTACAAAATTCAAATGCAATAGCCACCTTTCAACCCTAAAAAAAGAGGGCAACACTAAGACGCTTTTAGACCAAAAAGTGTAGAATTGTACAAGTTTGCATGAAAATGTCAAAAAATGCTCAGAAACTGAAAGGTTGCATTGATAAAGACCCACTAATACAGTTAGAGAAAAAAGAAAAAAGCTGTTTTGGGGGTGAGTTGCTCTTTAATAAAAAGGTAAAATGTTAAGAAAATAAATATTACGATAGTTACAAATCTGTCAGAGGCATAGAAACATTATCTAATTGTTTAAATCTGTTTAAAATAATGATTCCATTTGAAAATTTTTTTATTTTGTGTTATTTTAAATAATCAAAATGATACATAATTTTGTCACATGATCTAAATCTGTTTCTCACAGATGGTGCTGGTGGCCATTTTTTCAGAGACCGGCTTCTTTGATTATTGTGCGGTGAAGGTGAGTTTACTAAATGACACAAGTAACTATAACACAAGATGCAAATAAAAATAGAATTCAATAGAATCACTCCAGATAAACAGACGTTTAGAGCATCAAGTTGAAGGCTTTGAAAGAATCTGACTTGAAAAAGCTTACTCTTGTCAGTGAGCAAGGGGTGCTACAGTTTGCCCCAGCTGCAGCTGGGTGTGAGATTTTTACTCTTCTATGTTCAGACTGCAAACGAATCACACATGCACATTTGTAGTAATTTGTAGTTCTAAACAAACTCTCTGTTGTCTGTTCAAACACCTTATTTCTTTTATCTACAAAAAACATTATCATTTAATTCACATGACTGTTCATGCAAATTAAACGAGCAACTTCTTGCAACTTTAAGCTACTGAGGAGTTGGTAACTTTTGGATTCAGTCCCATTTGGATGTCCACCACTGCTAATCTAACCTCACACTGCAAGATGAATTCTCAAGAGATTTGGAGTTTTCCAAACCCACAAACATCTTGTACCGCTCTAACTAAACTGTCTGACTCAACTCCACTGGTGGTTCAGACCAATCATTTCTTAGCATTGTGCTTTGGGGCAGGTGTTCATGTATTTAGGAAAAATAGAGACAATTTGTTCTTTAAAAAATGAGCAGAAAAAGGTAAAAAACAAAAGGTAAGAACTTTGTGCATTTCTTGATGTAACGATGCATGCTTTTCTCCCAACTGGATTTGCAAGAGCTTGATTTACTGTGATTGGCTGCAGACAAATCATGGTAGTCTGACACTTGCTGGCACGCCCTACAATCAGCTTAAAATATTATACCAGACGTACCTCCCTTTTTCAGATGCTTTCAGACATAGCAATCCCAGATCTATGTGTAGCATTGACTGGACACGTGTGGCTACACATAGATCTGGAAGAGCCAGGTTACAGCTAATCAACCTCAAAGGTAATTACAGAGAAAGTACAGCAAAAATTATTCGGAATTTACCCGACACATATATTGAAACCCGCATATATGGGGTAATTACCCCATGTAATAAGTAGGTAAATACAGAGAAAGTGGATTTACTAAGAAAAACCTCAACTATTACCCATCAATTCAATTAGGTTGTGACCAGTTTAGATTGGTAATAACTAAAATGAAGATAATACCTTCCCATAAAAGACCTTTTCTTACATGTCCTTCTAGAAACCTATCTACCGTCGTGTGTACTTCATCCTTCCCCGAGTTTTGCATGTCTCCAGCAGATGACCTTCAATGCAACAGCTGGGCCCACCTGTGAGTTGGGAGTGGCAGCAGGGTGTGCTGTGACCATTCTCTGCTAGGAGATAGGATAGGAGCAGTGATGAGATTTTGACCCAGCTGATGAAGCTATACAAATACATTTAGACATATACTTGGTACAGTTTTAGAAGTGAAAATGTCTCCTCTGGGTAGAGGGCTGAGACTTTGACCCCCTTATGACAACACAGACGTCTCTGTGAGGCTTAAAAAATTCTTAGCTTTTTCAACCGACTCTATCCAGCAATCAGTTGTGACCCTCACAACCATATGAAGGATTTTCCAGCAGTCTAATATTCTTAACCAACACCTGTTGCTAAAATCTCCTGGCTCTCAGCAGATTCAGGCTTTCAAATCTACACTGGGCAAGGGTATCACAAAATCTCACCGCACTTCTTCCCCCAGGGACAACAGTTCAAGAGTTACAATTCAACTCACCAGTCTCACCCATTGTGAGACTAAAAAAGCACTCAGAGAGCGCAGACCTCCACCAAGTGGACATATTGTAGAAAGCACTATGTCCGTATCCTTAAAAAAATTCCTGGATCAAGACGGTAATCCGGATCACTCCCCAAATCTAATCAATTATTCCTTGGGTCATTTTCGACCTTTCCTGAAAATTTCATCAAAATCCATCCATTAGTTTTTGAGTTATCCTGCTAACAGACAGACAGACAGACAGACCCCAATGAAAACATTACCTCCAGTGGAAAAGCTCAGTGGAAAACCCCAGGTTGATCCTACCCTGACCAGCTGCTTCTCTCCCCATTACCTTTTTAATAGTGATGAATTGTAACACATTAATGTGTTTTGTTTTTCCATTATTTTAATAACAAAGGTTTACAGATGATGTATAGTCAGACATACATATTGGTCAGATTAGTAGCTATTCTGTCAAATTACATGAGACTATGTTCTTTAAATTATGTCAAATTAAGACAGGATTTGACAGAATTGTATTTGAAGGCGTGTCTGTGACGAGGCACACCTTCTTCACAAACAAAGAAAATAAATTGGCCCCAGAAACAGGAAAACAGCTGTGGCTCTCAGATTTAACCTTGAATGTTTAGAGTAACAAGTGGAAGGTGCTTTCAGACTCAAAGATATAATCTGATCTGCAGAGCAATTGATCTCATGGGCTTGATATTGAGAAACATCTTGCAAATTGACGTCTGTGACTGATCTTGCAGACATGCATTTTGCATGCGTAGTGAAAGCTAGTCTCTCCATACTGAAATTTCTTGCAAGGAGAAGTGTAATAATGCACAGAAAACATGGTGGTACATAAATACAGGTCACAGGAGAATGGGCCGACTGATGCAAGCTGATAGAAGAGAAACTTTGACTGAAATAACCACTCATTACAACCGAGGAATGCAGCAAAGCATTTGTGAAGCCACAACATGCACAACCTTGAGGCGGATGGGCTACAACAGCTTTTTTTTGTCATTTAAATTCAAGTTTAACTCCAACAGTTTCAATTTCATTTAGACTTTTAATAAAGAAAGGCTGAAAACTTTCTTTATAATGCCATATTTTAAAAAACTTTTCTGTGATATGAATGACAAAATGAAGTAGTAATCACTTTTAATCTTGTCTCATATTTATATTTCTACTCTTGACAGGCTTACCAATTGTCCAGAGGACGGGTGTGGCCGATGATCATCATATTGTGTCTGATCGCAGCCATTCTGTCAGCTTTTCTAGATAATGTGACCACTATGATGCTTTTCACGCCTGTCACCATAAGGTACTGTACAAGAAGGATTAAAAAATCTTCTTATAACATTCAGTTGCATGAATTTTCAAAAATAGTTGAAATAAACTGAATACACACACACACTGTGGGGAAAAAGTCTACAAAGTAACAAACTTTTTTGGCTGCATTGCACAGTCAAGATGCTAAAAATTAATGCCTGACATCTTCAAATATCTTTTTTATTTTCTGTATTCATGCTATACATTCCACTGAAAATCTAATCAGGCGTTACTCTGTCCTTATTTAATTTTGTAGGTTGTGTGAGGTGCTTAATCTAGACCCCAGACATGTCCTGATTGCTGAAGTAATCTTCACCAACATTGGAGGGGCCGCCACAGCTGTCGGAGATCCACCCAACGTGATTATAGTATCAAACCAGGGCCTGCGCAGAGAAGTAGGCACTTTGCATTCTTACAGTGTAACAGCTCTGCTCAGTGTTAATTTATGTGTTTTATGATACAAGACGATAAAAAAGTTTTTAGAGGGTGCAACTCTGATCACAAAATCAAGAAAAATTACCCAGAACAGAGTCAGTAGAATGGTTTCTTGGATTTCTTCTAAACATGTGGGGTTAGGCAAAAAGGTGCAGGCAGGGAGTTTAATAAAGTACTTTTAATAATGAAAAATAAATGACTATCAAGGCAGCAAAACTACTTAAAAATGAAAGCCGCAAGTGGCGATGATCAGCCCTTGCACCTTGGCGGTGCTCTGACCTTTGCAGTCACCACCTCCCCAGAGCGCCACCCAGCCCACACACTCGACCTCTAAACTCTACCTAAACTCTTCTTAAACAGGCCAAAGACCACTTTCTTCCAAAATGGCCAACTTTTCACAAGATTCCTGTTGAAGTCAACATGTAGGTCCAGGAGGCTTTTTTGTAGGTGCTGAGAGTATACATCTGCACACCAAATTTCATAATCCTAAATCAAAGCAGTGGGAGGGACTAACATTTTAAAGGCTTTAAATGGGAAGACAGGGGGCACTGTGGACGCAGTTAGTCACACCAACAGGACTTATCTACTCAGGTTTGTTAAGGTGCTGACAGAGATTCACCCTATAAAGTTTGATCCTGATCTGATCATGAATGTGGATTTTATAGCAATAATTAAGTTGATGGCAAGACAATGAATTTTGGGATGCAGCTGTGACTACGACTTAAAACTTAGAGCCATAGTTTTTTTTATAGATTGTAAGCCCATCTCATTGGCTGTTATTTGAACTATGTCAATCTATGGGCAGCACTGAGAATTGCCATCACAACTCCACTGACTGGAAGAAGCTTCTCCAAAATCAAGCTAATTAAAACATATTTGCGATCCACAATGTCTCAGGAACGTCTCAGTGGACTCTCATTAATAAGCATCAATCAAGAAGTGTCAAAACAAATTTCAGTGGATGAACCCATAGATGCCTTTGCTTCTAGGAAGTTCAGACGAGTGAAGATTTGAATGACACTGAGTAGTTGTTATAATATTTTCAGGGTACTTATCTTTCAAGTTCACATTTATTGTTCAGGTTGTTGCCTTTCAAAGTTGTTGTCTTAACTTTGACATCTGACTTTTGCTTTTGATCTTATAGGTAGATTTTGTACCCATGACAAAATTCTTTCCAATGACACTTTGACGCTTTTGAGTTTTGCTTTTGATTGTACAGATTTATGTTGCTGTGGATTTTCCCTGCATGACATTTGCATGCATTTTTAAGTTATTTGTTATTATAGTGTTGTAATACAATCATTCAAACTTATATTTATTCTTCACATTGTTGCCTTTAAAGAATTGTTGTGTGGATTCATGTATAGGGCAACACCTTTCTGTAACTAACTCATCTGCTGTAAAATAAATTCAGTGAGGTTCTAGTTGTAAATAAGTGGTATGTTAGAAACTGGAACAAACTCTGTCTTTGCAACTTGTGTGATTCAAGAAGACACTGTCACTCCTGATGATCTTTAAATTATGTATGCTGGGCTCTTCCATTAATTTTAATGTGCGAGGCGATTAGATGATCACTCTACATATAGCTCTAAAGAGTTATAAATAACTAATTCAAATTTATTTGTAGGTGTAAATGAGCTTAAAGCTGCTATACTTAATTTGCATAACAAATTAGCTTAACATATTTTTTTTCCATGCCCATTAAAAACATTTTAACACAGCATGGAGAAAAATATGTTGTGAAGATTAAAAAAAAAATTAAAAAAAATTAAGTGGTTCTCCCATATTAGTCTAAAAACATCAACCAATCAAATGGTTCGGCCTGGAAGGAATGATTAGACAGTCTCTCCAGCCATACGGACTTCTGCATTTATTTGGCTTCTGTGCTCCTAAAAAACTGAGACATATTACCGCAGCACACCACTGCTGAGAGTGTTCACCACTCTACCATGTCACAGCAGGAGAAACAGCCCTCGGCTGGTTCCGCGTCAGGTTCAGGACAAAGTAACAATTAATGTCAGTTGTTCATTGTTATATTGTTTTCACTTACCGGTGATTCCGCCATGTTACGGTACTTGAATGAACTGACCAGTGTCTTGCACTCTGTCGTCTTCTGGGGCTACGCTTGTTTCCAAACTTGGGGGGGTGTGGCTTAGGAATTCTACCCGACGGGAGGGGCTGAGAGTTCTGTGACTTTGTTGACAGTCTAAGCTAGGCAATTTGAAATCAGGGATATCAGCTTTAAGATCTGACTGAAGCAGGGGCGGCTACGGAGCCATGGCCACCCAAAGCTGAGTTCTGGCCACCCTATTGGCCACCCCAGACACATTTATATTGTATTTTATATATTTTGTAGTGCATCGTTGTTACTTTATATGCACTAATAAGTAAAAATACTTGGAAAACTTGGAATAATAATAGATCTTTGCCACTGCCACCAATGTCAAAATGTTGTATTTGTATGGTTTAAGGTGCTTTAAAACTATGAATTTTTTGTGTGACATGTTGGCCACCCCAAAACATTAACAGTTCCATCCAGGCCATCCCATTGAAAATTTCCTGGCTCCACCAATGGACTGAAGACACTTTGATAAGCCATGTCAGAACACACAAAGAGACTCTGTGACACAAAGAACCTGTGCTTAAAATCTACCACTTTGTGTCTGACACTTCAGACTCTTTATGTCATGTGGATCTCTCTCTGGTTGCACCTTTCCTTCCATCTATAAATCCTGAAGGGGTCAATACCAACAAATTTTACCTCTCAGTGTTTGCAGAACCTCTTCATGATGTGAAGTGCCTAACAGATTCTTACTTCTGTTTGTTTCAGGGGATTGATTTTGCCAGTTTCACGGGCTACATGTTCCTTGGTATCTGTCTCGTCCTTTTCACCTCCTTTCCCTTTCTGCGGATGCTCTACTGGAACAAAAAACTTTACAACAAAGAGTCCATTGAAATTGTTGGTAAGGAAGTCATAACTTTGTTATTGTCAATAACAAAATAGTTGTGTATTTTTTTCTTAAATTTTGTCTTAAATGTTATTCAGACATCTTTCATTAGTTTGGGCTAAAATTGTTTTAAATATGATGAATAGTAGCAGTTATATTGTGCACAAATATTTTTCCAGATATAATACAACTTCACAATGACCCTATTCCTCAAAAAATATTAATGTGGAATGCATCCAGTCAGTTTTGGATTATTTTCATAGTATGAAATTGTTGTAAAGCAGCTATAATAAACATGGGAAAAAGATAAGGCCTTCCTCTAGATGCAGTATATTGGGAACACTAGGAAAGCACTCCGGAATTGCAGACCTCTGCCAAGCAGCTTACATGTAGTTCCCCCCATGTTGTGATCTACACCAAAAATAATACGCTCTCCCCACGTATTAGTAGTTGCCACCCCCGCCAAGGAGGTTATGTTTTTATTGGGGTTTGTTTGTCCGTCTGTCTGTCTGTCTGTCTGTCTGTCTGTCTGTCTGTCTGTTAACAAGATAACTCAAAAATGTCTGAATGGATTATGATGAAATTTTCAGGATAGGTTGGAAATGGTACAAGAACCAATCGATAAGATTTTGGTGGTATTCTGGATCACTGTATGGATCCAGGAATAAATTTAATAAAAATCCCAGGCATTGATCTGGATCACCACCAAAATCTTATCGATTGGTCCTTGTCCCACTTCTGCCCTATCAGCCAGTGCTAAAACAGACCCTGATAGGCAATGGACTAGTGTTGATCGCAGTAAGAGCTAGGGACGTCCCGATCAAGTTTTTTTGCCCTTGAGTCTGAGTCCTTTGATTTTGAGTATCTGCCGATACCGAGTCCCGATCCGATACTTCTATAATACATTAAAAAAAAAAAAAAGAAAAACGAGCAAATAAACAGATCCAGGATGTTCAATATTTAGTATTTAATGGACCCTATTTTAATATTTAGCTGCAGGGACATGGCACCCAGCAGTCCTGGGACTGGGACAGCTGTGGCCACTCCAGTGCATCCTGGGGTTTCCCCTGGGCTTCCTCCCGGTGGGGAGTCATGAAGTTACTTGTGTGTAAAAACGAACATGACGAGACCGCATTTCTGTACTGTGAGCACGATACAATACTTAAACACTTCAAACCTGGACTAGATTGTTCTAAACTAATAGCATAACAATTAGAACCCACTCTGGGATTTGTGAAACTTCAATAAAGTCAGATTTCAGCACTTTGTCTGCATCTGGATCACACTCTTTTAGCTGTATCTTAAAAACTACAACACTTAAACATTTAAAATCAGTGCTAGATTGTTCTACACTAATAGCAGAACAATTAGAACCCACTCTGCACTTTGTGAAACCTTTCTCTGATTGTTAAGCGAATAAAAAATAGAAAAAGCCCCTTTTCTGACCCTATTTTATAAACACAATATTGTCTTGTTAGAATACTTGCAATATTTTGGCTGTAGTGGATGGTCACTATAAATATGCAAATCTGGGTTTCTTTTATTGGTGGCAGGAGGGAGGGGGGTTGACTCCGTAGGCTCGGAGCATTTCCAACATGGCGCCCACCTTCCCACGATGCTGCACAATACCCAGTAAATTAATAAGACCACAGCCTTACCGTTTGAATTGCAGGCAAGTCTCTGATTGTTGGAATGATGCCTCTTTCCAAATGGAGCTTTGACAACATCTTCGACTCATATTGTCCCAAATTAGCAAAGCATTCTGGCTTGAAATGTTTAACACAGACCCCGAGACCAGTCGAGAGGGTTGCAGGAACAGTATTGTTTGGAGAGTTTATGAATCTGAGCTGGTAGCAATCGCACCAGAACACTTGTGATGTTCTTCTGAGAATGGAATAAACCAGGCAGAGTCAAAGAACAAAGTGGTTTCACTTTGTCTGTGTCTCTTTCCTGTCAGCTCAGACCCCAGTCGGCTAAGGCAGAAGGCCGCCCATCCTGAACCAGGTTCTGCTAGAGGTTTCTTCCTGTTAAAAGGGAGTCGTTCCTTTCCCCTGTCGCCAATTGTGCTTGCTCAGGATGGGGGATTGTGCTGAAATAACAATTCAGCCCAATCGGCTGGTTCCTTAGATAGAAAATGTTTTATTATTAATGGATTGATTTTTCTGTGAAGTGCCTTGAAATGACTTTGTCATGAACTGGCGCTTTATAAATAAATAAACTTGAACTTGAAACTTTACTCTGAAGCTGACACATGCCGATACATAGGTGTGTGCGGTTTGGTTTCCTGAACGCACACGTTCGGCTACTGTCTGCTTGTCTCTGTGTCTGAGAGCCGTAGCTACTGACATGCACACCTGTGGCACATTCAGGGACTTATAGGAAGTCACATACATTACCCTTTTGCAGCACTAAAAATTAATTTAATTCACTGGTCCATCGTCCTTCTTGGAGTTTGTAAAAGCAGATGGTCAGCATACAATGCACAGTAGGGGTTGTAATTAATAGGGATGAGAATAAAGCACTTTTGCTGAGTACGAGTATGATACGAGTAAATGTGCGACAATATCTGTGTTCGGATTAAATAAAATTCTAATTTGGTAGCTGACTGTGTCTGCATTCTGTGACAGCGCCCCTTCCCTACACACATACTGATGTTGTGTGTCGCTCTGCTCAGTCACACACAAATCACTGAGAAGCGAACAGCGCTCTCTCTATCTCTCCCTCAGTCACTCAGGTTTGCAGGTTTTTTCTGTTAACGTTACTTCAGCTTCATGTTTGTTTGTTTTTTTACTTTGGTTCGTAGTACTTACTTAACCAGTAGAGTTTTGGTAAACGTGGGGTTTGTTCAGACGTGGTGCTTGGTAGCCCGACCAATCAGATCCTCCTGCATTATGTTCAAATGCAGAAGGGTCTGACGCCGGAGCCGCACCCGATCATTTCCGCGTCAAATTTCATGGTGGACCAATTACATATCACCTTTCTTGTGCGTCATCCTGAAAACACGGAACTAGCGTTTTCCCCCCAGAGCACAACATTCAACATGGCGGACTCGGCTGTGGATGAAGTGTTTACTTCTGTGTTTGCACAGTGTTTGATTGGGGTGGTCAAATACATGAACCAAGAGTGCAATGACACCTCGTATTCGCAGGTTTTTGACACAAAAGCGTCAACTGTCATTATTATTCATCTTTTCTCCTCCATTAAACATGGCTCTGTAGCTACCATTACGGCTCAACTCGCTAAACCTTTTGTTTTTCTTCTGCTAAACCTTTTGTTTTTGTTCCGCCTCGCGTGTATCCGCTTTAGCGTCACATATGTTGCGTCACTTCCGGGTTTCTGTGATTGGTTCTCTCTCAACTGGCTAAGCCCGCCTTCGAGATTGAGAGACAGCGGTTCAGCTCCAGGCCCTCACGTCTTTGTAAAGTAATCTGTCAAAGACGTGAGGGTCTGGTTGATCAGCTTGGTAGAATGCGACTCGCGTCTCCCCCTTCCCTCTCCGCCGGTCTTATACTTCATACTCTGAGTGAAACTTTCTTGCTGTATTTTATAAAAAATAAAGGTAGTTGTGATATAAATAATATTACAAATTAAGCTAGACACACAAACACAAACTGCCCCTGCCCCCCGGCCCCCTCCATCTCTCATGATCAGTGATACAGTTCAGTGCTGGCCCTCATGCTTTGCACTGCAGCCTTTCCGTTGTTTACCTGTGTCCAGTCTGAGCATGATTTTAGCACAACTGGAAATGTGGTCAGTCCACAGCAACTTAGACCCTATGTGGAAAAAATGGTCCTCATTAAAGTCAATGCAGATC
Source organism: Pachypanchax playfairii (assembly GCA_006937955.1). Taxonomy (NCBI): domain Eukaryota; kingdom Metazoa; phylum Chordata; class Actinopteri; order Cyprinodontiformes; family Aplocheilidae; genus Pachypanchax; species Pachypanchax playfairii. Next base: position 2,384,190 of record SSNP01000065.1, read on the forward strand.
TGAAAAACAGCGTCGGACTATTTGATCTGCAGAACATAGTTCCCCCTGCCCCCCCTCTCTTTCTCTCACTCTCTCCCGATCTCTCACTCTCTCTCTCTCTCTCTCTCTCACTCACTCTCTCCCGGTCTCTCACTCTCACACACACTCACTCACTCACTCACTCACTCAATAAAAAAATAAAAAAGAACCAAAAAAATCCCTCTGATAATAAAAAAATGTAAAAGTATAAAAAAGCCATGTTGAGATGAAAACTCTTGTTCATTCCATTTTACTTCATAATTGCAACAGTATGTGTTGAATTAATTGTTGCAAAACTTGTTCTGTATACAGTTTGTTTGTTATCGTGATCAAAACAATTGATCTGAAGCGCAATGCTGATGCTGTCCTGTAAATAGTTTTCTAATCAGCAATAAATACAGTATAACAATTTCTGATCAACCCATATCAATTACATGCTTAAAGAGGCCATTTCATACAAATTTCAGGACTTTGTGGTTATTAAGTATTAACCAGTAATATGAAACATTTTATATCTAAAAAACATTAGGAAACACTGATTAACAGACCTTTCAATCTGTCTGCATTAAAATTCGGGTGGTTCCGGCTCTTTCCGTCAGGCAGCTTTGGCTGCTCGGCAGCAGCTCATTCATATTCATTATTCGAATTTGCTGGACTCAGATTGGCTAACAAACTAGCCTATGAGAGCAAGGTATGCTGTTTCCTGCCACGCTGTGCATGGCAACGTCAGATCTCTCTTCCTGTTTGATACATCTTATGCTACAGCTTTTAGCCAGCAGCATGCTAGGCGTGGTTTCAACTGCAGGAGCTGCCGAATACTAACGAACAAAGGAGTTGTGACAAAACAGCTACAGGCCGTTCAGACTCGGGAGAACTCGGGTGTTATCGCCACCTGCGTAGTTTGAGAGATAAAAACTGAAAGAGAAGTTGTTGACCTGTTTTCACACCCACTATGAAGGCAAGAACACCTGTGGAGCTAAAATATTCAACAGGAACCTCAGTTAAACCGTTTTTAATGGAAGGGCCTCTTTAAAACAACATACCGGTTAAAGCCCCACCCATTTCAAGACAACCCGTAGTAGAATTTTGAATTGAATATGGTACAAAATAGGAAGCCGATATAATATGGCAGAAATTGGATTGATGTGAGATCCCCTGTCTGTATTAGTGAGAAAACATGCTGCTGCATTCTGAACTTTCTGCAGGCAGTCAAGTGAGGACTTAACACCAAAAAGGATAGAATTTACATAGTCAAGTCTGATTCCAGGTGTTTCCTTTTAAGAATGTGTTTAAGCCGGGTAATATGACAGAGTTGAAAGAAACAGGATTTGATGGTGGCATTAACTTGAGGCAGTATGGACAAGTCAAATTCAAGTTTAACATCCAAACTGGTTAAACAGAATTTAGGATTAATGGACAGAGATGAGAGATATGGGATTGGGACCAATTACCAGGAAGACCTCAACTAAAGGTTTGGGAGGGATGGGGTCCTCGGGAGAGCCTGAGGATTTCATACTTGAACTAGTTTATTTAAATACAAGAGTAAGATATGAATAAAAACAGAGATGGTCCAAATAATCAGAGTACACTGAGGAGGTAATCATGGACCTAATGTCCTGAATTTTCTGTAGAAAGAAATCATGGAATGGATATAGTAGCAGTAGCGTGTTTGTCATTTCTTTCTAGAACTGAAGCATGAAATCCTGGTTTGGAGGCAAACAGCTCAGCGAATAAACCCTGCCAGCCGGGAAGAGACGGCAGTCAAATGCCTTCTGATGCAAAAGGTGCTCAACCTGGAAAATCTTCTTCGCAAGATGATGAAAACATTCCAAAGGTATAAACAAATTAATCATTCCTAAGATTGCTTTCATCATATGGTGCAGAAACTAGAAGAAATCTATTTTTGGTGTTAAATTGAGATTTTATTTAATCTGCATCTCTTTTTATACAATTTCTAAACACAAGATACCAACTAAAAATCAAATAGTTGGTAAATAAAACAAAGTAGCAAAACACAAGTGTTTTTTTTATCAAATAATTTTTTCCTGTTCATTGTTTGTCAATAAAATATTTAGAAGCAATATAACTGCAAATTTGTGTTGTTTGACACTTATACTCACGCACTTGCAGTTTATTTGACTTAGTCATAATAATTACACCCTGTAAAAAAAAAAAAAAAAAATCAGTGAGAAAAATGCTCACAGTGCCACCGGAGTCGTGCATGTTCATGTCAGGATCTGACATTAGTAATACCATGATAGATTTTTCTGCAGAATTTGGTCTCTTCATTCATTCTTCTCCTCTGCGCTGCTTGTTTGTCTAAGATTGACTGTGTTCAATCGGCAGAACTTGAAGCCTGTGGAACCAAATTCAGCTCAAACATATATGGCTGTGCACATCAAAACTGTTTCTGTTCACATTTACTCTATTCTTGAGTCATCCTGAGTAACCTCATGCTACAAGCTGGATTCTCGGGAGATATGGAGTTTTCCAAACCCACAAAAGTCCATCTTGTATTGCTCCAACTAAACCGTCTGATTCGACTCCACTGGTGGTGTGGACCAATTGTTTGTTAGCATTATGCTTTGGGCAGGTGTTCAATGATTACAAAAGCAGCAAGTGCCCAGGCAAAGCAAAACAAACATGGCTGCGCTGGTGGACATATGAGTAGAAGCAGCTATTAAATCTGTTTTTGGGAGAAAATGAGCAAAGGGAAGCACTTTGTGCATTTCTTGATGGTAACAATGTGTGTGTGCTTTTCTCCTGACTGAATTTGCAAGAGCTTGATTTACTGCGATTGGCTAAAGACAAATCATGGTAGGCGTGCACTTGTTGGTGTGTCCTTCAATCAGCTCACAATATCATACCAGATGGCCCTCCCTTTTTCAGACACTTTCTGTGGGAGCAGTTCCAGATCTATGACTAGCCCGGACTTGACACGGGGCGGGGCTATACATAGATCTGGCTCTTGCCAGATTGCATCCTGAGAGACAGACCCTAACCCCTGCTTTCCACTGAACACGTGAGCAGCGCGCAACGTTTTACTCGCGCAATTAGCAGCGCATCCCTTCCTACCAGGAGCGCTTCACACGCGGAAATCACTCGCGTAGCATCACATCCAGCTGGTCCTGGAGGATCACGAAATCTCATGAGAATAGCGAAAGCGCGCATGATTTTGTCAGC
>SSNP01000065.1:2397614-2428529 GCA_006937955.1 Pachypanchax playfairii
TTTTTTTTTATAGCTAAATAGATTTATTATGGACTGCCATAATGGAGACCAATGCACAGCATTGCAAAGTAATGCAATGCAAAGTAATGCATTCAAATGACAGGCTTATTATTCTACACCTTCAAACTGATCTCTTAATAGATACATTTACATATTATTTTTCCATCAAAATTAATGCAGCCCAAACAGAGCAATGCACACACAAAAATCATACATCATATCATCCAGCTCGTTAATGGGACCATTGGAATTACTTTTACTGGTGATCCATGTTACAATGGTGATGTAGCACCCATGCCCATAATGCCCCCTAGCCCAAACAGCCAGATGTTATTACCCAAATTATACATAAAACTGACTGGGTTGGAGAACAATTGAACTGTCGATGGCCCGCCCCCAAAACGGCCATTGACCAATCACACAACCGTTACTATGTGAGCGGGTCTGACAAACATTAATTCTGAACAATATGGTAAAGCGGTGTGCCTACATCTACCAACTACGAACTAGATGCCTCCTTGGCGGAGGTAATTTAAAGTAAAATACCAAAAAACTTGTATTGGAGACTTGTAGGGTTGTCAAAATAATCGATGCCTAGATATTAATCAATATTAAAACTGGTATCTAAATTAGATATTATGAGGCTACTTGTTCAATAAAGTGCTGTTTTTCAATCACCTTAGTATCGAAATCGAGTATTGAGTTCTTTTTCCAGTATCAAATCGAGTTTGAAATTTCAGGGTGCATTCAGACCAGCCCTGTTTATTCCGCTTGAATCGAACTCTACGTAGTTCGTTTGCACAGAAAGTCCAGTTTGTTTGGGGAGGTGTGAATGGGCAACCGAACTCTGATTCAGACCAAACAATCCAACTATTTCGACTAAAAATGTGGGTCTCGGTTCGATTGAAACAAACTCTGAAGCGGTTCGATTGCATCTGTGAATGCAACCGGACCGAGACTGCACCAAAAGCAGGAAGCGGACTATATTGTGCACCTCTGCCTCGTTATCTGCTCATCCTGAGCCCATTGCTGTAGAATATTGATCTGGTACGTTCACCAAACAGAAAAGATCAATCCCAAAACCACCAGAATCTGCTACCACCCCATGTTTGTTTATGTATGACTTAAAAGTAGACACTCTCACAGCACCAGGAAGTGCAGTAACAACAACAACAAAAAGTTGTGCAGTGACTCCACAGCGCAACCACATGCTGGGATGTAAACATGCTCTAAGCTTTGGTTCGTTTCATAAAGTGCAGTGTGAATCCAAACTGCACCAGCTAAAAACAGCAACAATGTTTCAGTTTTGGTCCCCAGTCGAACCGAGTCCACTGGACTATCAGGTGTCCGTTCCAGAAAGCAGTTTATGTGGCATAACCAGATAAGTTTGAGGGTAAGTTTGTAGATAACCTCAATTTTCAGTTCCAAAAACAGAGGTATCTTTCAACGAATGTTAGTAACCATAGCAACTTAATATCTGAACATAACCTGCTGGCACAAATCATTTACAACCTTACATGTCAACTCTCCCGATTTCCCCGGGAGATTCCAGAATTTCAGTGCCCCTCCCGTAAAGCTCCCAGATCCAACTTTCTCCCGTATTTCTCCCGATTACTGACACTTTACTTTTTTTCCAACTGGCTATTTATAGCGATAATACCTGAAGGACTGTCAGATTACATGCTGCAGACGGTCCCACCCCTCTGCAACGCGACTATCAAACCCCTGCTGCGACACACCTACTATCACATCCCTCCCCACGGTGTCCCTAATTCTCCAGAAATGTCTACCTAATTCAGAGTTCTCAAGGTTGACATGTATGTTTACAACAAGTGGAAGTTTCAGTTTTAAAGTCAAAATGATTGTCAAAGTGAAAAAAGATGATGTACTTTTGTCAAAACACAACACAAGCAGCCTGTGTTTACACACAAATATAACTTGTATTACAATGACAGTTACTGACATTAGAATGACATTATTAGAGACATTTACTGACCTGGAAGAAGGTGACCGAGCCTTCCTGTTTGTGGTTGCTGATATCAGGGAGTGTTTGAGGTACATTCGCCCCTTGTGGCTGGACTAGTTATTACTAAAATAAACACTTACAAAATGCAGGTCTAAAAAAAAAAAGATTTTTACTCTTGCCCTTTAGGGCTAACCTTAAGCTGCAAGCTGGATTCTCATGAGATTTGGAGTTTTACAACCCACGTAAATCCCTCTTGTATTGCTCCAACTAAACCAACCACCACCACTCCACTTGTGGTGCGGACCAGTCATTTGCTAGCATTGTGCTTTGGGGTGAAAGCATGGGCAGGTGAACAGGTATGACGATAGCAAGCAAAATTTTATACCAGATGGCCCTCCCCTTTTCAGATGCTTTCTATGGGAATTCCAGATCTATGTGTAGGCCCGTGATGACATGGGGCGAGGCTACACATAGATCTGGGTTTTGCCAGGTTACTTTAGGGTCGTATTTTTGGTTGGAAAAGTATCTTTTAGGAGAAAAATGTATCTCTTCGTCTTGCTCTTGTTTTTTTTTCCTGGCCTTTCAGGACAAAAAGTCAGGCAATTAAAAAAAAGTTGGTCAGTCTAAGAAAATGGGACAGCCCATGCCCTTCAGGGTTTCTGTAAACACTTAATCATTGTCTAAATGTGACTGTATTTACGTACTTTGACCTGAGGATGCCGTTCCACTTTTCATTTAGTCACAAGACATGAATCTATAACAGATTGAAAAATCTTTTATGTAACATTTACCATATGACCATGGCAATGCCATTCGCCATCAGAAGCACCCGTTGACCGCACAGCACAGACAGAAAGATCTGCGATGACATGTGACTCATCAACTCGATCAGTTTGGCCATGATAAGTGAACTATCATGTCTACATGAAATTTTGGGTTAACATGACACAGCAGCTTGCCAAAAGCAGCACCTGAGAAGCCCTACAGCACTATTAGACAAAATTCCAAGTGGGACACATTAAACTAACTGGGTTGCTCACCAGAGTTGCACTATCATGGTTCTGTGGCATTTCAAGTTACGGCAAAAAAAGGGCAAAAAAACTAACAAGTAATCATACCTCTCTTTGAACTCTATATAAAAAAAGGGCTCAGATTGTCCTTAAAATTAATGCTTTTTGAGAGATTAATGTGTGAACACTTTGTCCTATTTGACCTACAGATGTCATTCTAACTTTCATTTGCTCAATTGACATTGGTCTATAACATATTGAAGCAACTTTTTAAATCTTCTACTGTAAGCATGGCAACACCATTTGCCATCAAACCACCCGGTAAGTTCACAGCAGACACCGTAGAGCCTGTGTGCACATGTGATACATCAAAGTAATTGGGTTGGCCAGGAGAAGTGAACCATCAAGAGCAAGAGATATTTTGGGTTATTGTGCAATGGAATCCATCTAAAACCTTGCCTCTGTTGTGTTCCTATGTGACAAGCTCTGAAATCAGCCTTTTCCTCAATACACTCCCATATTAATTTGACTCATTCAGCTTTTTCATCACATTTACAGCTGTCATACACTGTGTGTAGTATAATGCAGCTTTCTGATTAGCTGAGGGTTTCTCACGCATTGACAGTCCCTCTCAAAGTTTCTTCAGGAACTTTCTAGTTATATTTAAAATCTAGTAAATGCTGGATGGAAATTTAATCAAGGGCCTTGTTTGATATTATATAATGGAGGGTCAATATGAAATTATGAATCAATACTTACCGTCTTGCCTTGATCCTTTGGAAAAACACTGCATAGCTCTCTGATACATGTTGTTTTTGTTGTTGCACATTTGCAAAGTGAATCACCGAAGCCCAACACCTCTCAGTTTCACAAAAATAGGACTTCGATTCTGTCCTGATCTTAGATGCATACTTCATATATGCAGTTAGAAATGGTTTATTAACATTTACATAAACATGCAAATCTCAAAGAGTAAGGAACAAAGTGAAAACAAGACAGTAACTTACAAAAGAGAAAATTCAACATTGTCACTGGCAGATAATTTTTATAAGAAACTAGCGAATTTCCACTTTTTACTTTGTTTTGTTCAGCAAAACATGGGGGGGACAAAGCACATTTTGTCCCCCCCTTTCAAAAACATGGGGGGGACATGTCCCCCCCATAAACAAGGCCCATGAATTGAATTACTAGTACATTACAAAAGTTTGTATTCAAAGAAAAAACCAAACATCTCACAGTCTGACATATCTTAAAAAACAATATGGAGAAGCAAAATTACCTATCTTTTTGTGTTAAATGTCTGATAAAATGTCCTTTTGCTTGTGAGACATGCCGTTCATCAGCTTTCTGAAGCCTAAACGTCTCTTTAGAATGGCTTTGATTATCAGACAGATGCACAAACTGTACAATCTGTGATTTCAGGCCCACTTGTACATCATAGGGATTTAAAAATGTTTTTCTGTTACTGACAGATTCCAGTTCTCATCAATCTGAGTCAGGACTCTGATGTAAACCTTCCAGTAAAACCTCTCATCTTTGCTTTGGCGATGGGAGCCTGTCTTGGTGGTATGTTTTTAATCTCAACTGTCTCATATGCTTTAATGAACACTGTGCACAGGATTTACATTTAATCAACATCTTAAAAGTGTGGATCCTTTTATCGACAGCCTTTTGCAGGGAAAGAGATGCCATACGCTCTCTTTGACAGCTGCAATTTTAGCAGATGTGTTTTTCCTCTGGAAAGTCGGGCTAAACCTCATAGCCTACTAAATTCAGGGTACATCCGAGCAGCTTCCGCTTTGTTTGAATGAGGACACAAACAGAGAGCTATTAAAGTGGTTAAGTTTAATCAACTACAGTTTGACAGAGCTTTATTGTTGTTTTTATCTTATTTACAGTAAACAACAAATAAAAACCTCCTAAAAAGTTATTGTGTCCAGTAAAAACTAAAAAAAATGCTATGTCTATAACTATTTTTTTATCCATTTTAAGTGAGTATTAAAAGCTTTTGGCAAAGAACCATGCAACAGCTTATCCAAAAATTATAATAAAAAAATAAATAAATAAAAATACCTCTTAAAATAATGCAAAAAGATCAAAATTGACTTAAACTGTCTTTCCCTTTTTTCTGAGCCGAGGCAGAACATAATCCAATTTGAAATTTAATTAGAGGAAGAGGGAAAGGTTTTAATCCATTGTAATCAGAGGCAAAATCCTGGAAATGGGTTGATCCTTCATCAGATAAAAATCCAAAAGGTTAATTTATTTGATTCTGATTCATCTCACCCAGGGACAACCAATTCTTCCTCTTGCGTCTGTTGATAGGTCATGTACAGTGGCTCAAAAAAGTATTTGGACAGCCACTGATTGTACAAGTTATCCCAATTAAAAAGATGAGAGAGGTCTGTAATTTTCATCCAAGGTACACTTCAACCGTGAGAGACAGAATCTGGGGGATAAAATCAGGAAACTCACATTGTTTTAAAAAATCTATTTGTATATTCTAGTGGAAAATAAGTATTTGGATGATCAAAAAGTTTAACTCAATACTTTGTAATGCAACCTGGGTGGGCAATTACAGAGGTCAGATGTTTCCTGTAGTTCTTGACCAGGTCAAGAACTACATGTCCCATGTCCCACTCCCTCTCTTCTAGATTTCCCTGTGAGTGATGTCACTGATCCAGGCACAATTAGATAATCTTTCTGACTTGCTGACTTTGCATATTTGTACAGTTTAGATCTGAAGCCACATATGGCTCTTCAACCCATTAACATGAACTTAAGTAACAATAGGACACGGATAATTTTATCATTTCATTTTTTTTTTCATTTGCACTTGGAATTTCTGCAGCAGAATGACTTTAAAGGTCCTGTATCCTTCTAATTTACAGTTTTCAGCATCTGTGATAGGCACATATATGATAAAATCTTACCTTTGGCGTTATATAGTCTTCATTTGTCCTGAAATATAACTCATATTCTCGAGTTATTCTTTGACCAGGAAGTAAAACACTGGGCACTTCCTGGTTTAACATTGCTACATGTTACATTCAGTCGTTTTACAGGCGAGAGTGGAGCAGCTGCTCAGAGTACAGGATGCAGGAGGATTACTGAGATATGTGTGTAGTAAGCCAATAACCACTCTGTTTAATTTTTTTTTAATAAGGAAATAGCATCACAACATGGTTAAAAGCTCCAAAAAGTTGATTTTACGTGGCCTATATGAACTGATTATAATACCAGAATTGGCCAAATACAAATTTAGTTTTCACTGAAATGTCCTGAAAATGCAGTGATCAGTTTAACTTTGAGCTGTGTCTATGAATCTTTCTGATCTTACAGCCGATGTAACTGGTTATTCCCACGTACTGGTAATCTGGGGATCCGCCAGTCTCATTATAAGGAGTCAAAGATGAGATTAGCTTTAAGACACTCTCTTGCACTCTCTTTTTTCTTTTCTTTTCTTTTCTTTTCTTTTCTTTTCTTTTCTTTTCGTCATTTGCTCTGTCATCTTCTTACATTTTATCCAATGAGTTATATCTATAGAGGGGACATGCCACGGCATTATATGTGCAATGTTGGCCGCCATATTGGAAAGGTAAAATTCCTGCTCACTGCAGTGCATGTAACTGTGAGTGAGTGAGTGTTTATACACTATGTACAGAGGTCCCTCGTTAATTACCAGAGTTGCATTCTAAAAAAAACCTGCAATAGGCAAAATCCACTAATTAGTCAGCTTTATTTTTTACAATTGTTATAGATGTTATAAGGCTGTAAAGCCCCTTACTACACACTTTTCTCTCTTGTTAGTGTGCAGGATGCAGAACACACTGCACTGTAAAAAAAAGTGCAAAATTGAACTAAAAATCTGCAACACTGTGAGGCTGCAAAAGGTGAACCATAGCGACAAATGTAGTTNGTTTAACATTGCTACATGTTACATTCAGTCGTTTTACAGGCGAGAGTGGAGCAGCTGCTCAGAGTACAGGATGCAGGAGGATTACTGAGATATGTGTGTAGTAAGCCAATAACCACTCTGTTTTATTTTTTTTAATAAGGAAATAGCATCACAACATGGTTAAAAGCTCCAAAAAGTTGATTTTACGTGGCCTATATGAACTGATTATAATACCAGAATTGGCCAAATACAAATTTAGTTTCACTGAAATGTCCTGAAAATGCAGTGATCAGTTTAACTTTGAGCTGTGTCTATGAATCTTTCTGATCTTACAGCCGATGTAACTGGTTATTCCCACGTACTGGTAATCTGGGGATCCGCCAGTCTCATTATAAGGAGTCAAAGATGAGATTAGCTTTAAGACATTCTCTTGCACTCTCTTTTTTCTTTTCTTTTCTTTTCTTTTCTTTTCTTTTCTTTTCTTTTCTTTTCTTTTCTTTTCTTTTCTTTTCTTTTCGTCATTTGCTCTGTCATCTTCTTACATTTTATCCAATGAGTTATATCTATAGAGGGGACATGCCACGGCATTATATGTGCAATGTTGGCCGCCATATTGGAAAGGTAAAATTCCTGCTCACTGCAGTGCATGTAACTGTGAGTGAGTGAGTGTTTATACACTATGTACAGAGGTCCCTCGTTAATTACCAGAGTTGCATTCTAAAAAAAACCTGCAATAGGCAAAATCCACTAATTAGTCAGCTTTATTTTTTACAATTGTTATAGATGTTATAAGGCTGTAAAGCCCCTTACTACACACTTTTCTCTCTTGTTAGTGTGCAAGATGCAGAACACACTGCACTGTAAAAAAAAGTGCAAAATTGAACTAAAAATCTGCAACACTGTGAGGCTGCAAAAGGTGAACCATAGCGACAAATGTAGTTGCTTGATGTAGCTACGCAGCTTCTAGTATGCCCCATAGACCTTTCTATATATCCCATGGCTATGGAGTATTTATTAACTGTATATTACTATTATTAATGTGCAGATTATGGCTATTAGATTTGGAACAATGTAAATTGGTAAGCATTTATTGGTGATAACTTAATTCTTATTTCTATAGCTTCATGCTTCCTATTGTATATATACTGGATGTTATTTATGCCAGTGATATGTGGTTAATTATAATAATTATAATGTTCCTCCTTCTCTGCTTGATTATGTAAATATTTTATTCAAAAAGCCTCAATGATGCCTAAATATGTAGGAAGAAAATAGCAATAAATGTTAAAATATTCTTCAGTGTTTTGTGTTACCTATATTGAACTATTAAAGGATTATGAGAAAAACACTTTCAGACAAAGTTATATGCCTGATAAAGCCCAAATACATGTTATACATAATGTCGGTACTAGGCCATTAATGTTGGGTCTTATTCACCGTAAAATGCAATGTGTTTGATAAAACCTATTTTCAATATGACATTTATATAGACTTATATTTTAAGAATGCTGCAGATTTCTATGGAAAGTTTATATTAGGTGCTAGAGGGACACATGCACACACACACACACACACACACACACAAGTTTGTTTTGCTATCCTTATGGGGACCGTCCATTGATTTTAGTGACTATATTTATACCTAACCCAAACCCTTTTACTAACCTTAACCATTACTGATCTATAACTAACCCTCAGACTAACTAAAACTCTATTCACACCATACCTATAAACCTAACCCCTAACCCTAAAAAGGGGAGTCCCTCTCATGGGGACCAGGCTTCGGTCCCCACAAGAACCCTCGGACCCCAGAAAGATAGTAAAAGTCAGGAAACTGGTCCTCAGGAGGTCAGAAATACAAACCCACACACACACACACACACACACACACACACACACACACATGCACGCACACACACACACACACACACACACACACACACACACACACGGTAATTTTACTGCCAGGCCATTTGTCATTGTTTACTGCCTTTTACAACATGGCAGCCATCTTTCACACAATGGGCAATGGTAAAAGGTTGGCATATCCTCTATAAATATAACTCACTGGCTATATCCCCAAAAGGGAAAGAAGTAGTTGAAATAAGATTTACAGATTGTTGTGGAAGTCTTTTAAATTTGTTTACATTTGTAATTACATCTGACTTGTCATGACCCTGTAAACTGAAGACACAAATTGCTGATCATGCATATTTAGGATGTACTGGAGTAAACCAATTTCTCAGTTGAAAACCATAATATATATTTTGCTCAAGTCTAAAAAGATAAATGGAATTATTTTGAAAAGAACAACTTCCCAACACTTTATTTCAGGAACTGATTTCCGTTTTACCTTCTTTTTAGGAAATGGTACATTAATTGGAGCATCAGCCAATGTTGTGTGTGCAGGAATTGCTGAGCAACATGGATATGGCTTTTCCTTTGGAGAGTTCTTCAAGTAAGTCTTTTCTACCCTACAAACCGGATTTCTAACATTATGAATAGTTCCCTTGGAAAACAAAAACATCAATACCATGCTAAAAAAAATGTTTTCCAGTTGTTGGAGGGTTGGTATTTTGTACCATTGTACTGCCTGAAAAACATAAAAAGTTGTTAGATATTTGTTATCTGTTGGGGATACGAATGCCAAGAATACATGTGAGATGCACAACAACAAAAATCTCTCAATTTATAGCTGGAGAACAAAAACACTTGATTTTTCACCACTGTCTGGATGTACATGGAAACCAGCTACTGACTGTTCACACACACACACGCATGCGCACACACACTAACACATTTGAAATAAAGTTCTGCAAGTTCACCTTTGGACTGCCAATAGAAACATGTGGAAATTACAATAGGTTCATCAAATTTCAATATGTACTATTTAAAGAGCAACTTACCCCCCTTCAGACGTCCTTGCCCTTGCTTCATTTAAAAAAAATGCGCTTGAAAAAAATGTGTCTAATCGCTGAGCAGGATTTTGATTGATATGTCAAGCTTACACTTGCAGCCATCAGTACAGAGAGGCTCCTAAACCGAGCATGCTGAGAAAATAACGTGCATAAATCCCATCCACACAATCAGAGTCACAGCAGTAAAACTGAAGTCTATTAATGATATTAGTTATTCCCATTATCGTAGCTTTCAGAGTAGTTTTCCGATTGATTGTTGTTAGCCAGTCAGCTAAAGCTAGTTCCGTGTTGCAGAGAAGTGCCTGAGTAGATGCCTGGATAAAAATACCCAATCAAGATGAGAATATAATGTGCACAAATCATATCCACACAGTCACAACCACTGCAGTGAAGTCTTTGCCCCGATTTCATTATTCTTTTAATGATAATAGTTATTGTCTTTGCCGTAGTTTTCAGAGTATTTGTTGATTGATTGTTGTTAGCCACAATGCTAAAGCTATTGCCGTGTTGCTCATATTGCTGGGTTTCACATGACGTTGCGTTGACGTCACCAAATGCAGATGGGGGTCAGGAAGTAACCGCCGCTGCACAGAACCCTGCTGAACTCTGCTGATTCGGCTTAAAAATGCCCAAAATCGGTGCGGTCTACGGTTGTTGCAACCGCTCTAATCGGGAGAAAGACCAACGTTTTTTTCGTGTCTCGAAAGTCGAAGGTCTTAATTTTAAAAAACCTACTGAAAGAAGACGGCAGAAATGGATCACTTATCTCGAGCTAAAAACAAGAGGCGCAGAAACGGACAATGCTAGAGTTTGCAGCGATCACTTTCTAAAATGTTTAATAAAAGGGTTTAATAAATGTTCTAGTGTTTTAGTGAACATTTACTTACTACTACTACTACTACTACTGTCATTTAGCAGACGCTTTTATCCAAAGCGACTTACATTGAGAGAACATACAAGCAAGAAATCAAAGAGAAGGAAACAATATAAGGAGGCGGACTGTTTGGAGTCCAGTTTAATTCCGACGCTGATACTTCAAGTGTATCAATTTTTTTTTTTTTTTAGTGAGAGATAAATTCTCAAATCGCTATCATAAATCATAAATTAATCCCACATTAAGACTGAAAGTGTTCTTTAAAGAGGTGAGTCTTAAGTCTGCTCTTAAAAGTAGCTGTCGACTCTGAGGATCGGACCGAGTTTGGTAGGTCATTCCACCATCGGGGGACAACAGAGGAGAAGAGTTTGGAACATGATCTCATGCCACGTTGTGGTGGAAGCGCTAGGCGTCTTTCAGCGGCTTTCAGCTGACGCGTGGGAATGTAGGTTTGGATGAAGGAGTGAAGGTAAGTAGGAGCTGTGTGTGTTAGAGTCTGGTAAGCCAGAAGCAGAGCTTTGTATTTGATGCGTGCTGCAACTGGAAGCCAGTGCAGTGAAATGAGCAGCGGAGTGACATGAGCCCTTTTGGGCTGGTTGAAGACCAGACTTACTTAGAAACACATCTACAAAAATGGCAGGTAAACAAGTTTTTCTCTGGCCACAAACCAAGTTTTTGGGGGGGTTCTGTGGATCTCTGTGAATAGTTGAACTACATTATAGAAATATTTAGAGAGAAATTACTTAAAATCAAACAAATCTAATAGAAATTTGGATTTAAAAAGGCATAATAAAGTATTTACATGTAGATCCTAGCACATAAACACACTTGTTATTAGCATTAGCAATAGTATTATTATCACGAATTAAAAAGTAGCACAACTCACGACTTACCCGTGCAAAAACAAGACGACAGTCATTTAAAGCTTTTCTCTGGATCCTAAATCGTTGACCCAAACTGATACAAAATAGTTGTAGGCTTCCAAAAGAGGTATGCAGGACGAGATAGTTTGTTATGTCAATAGCTTCAATACAGGGTAAATCCTCCAGACTGTATTTAAAGTCTGATCTTTTTAAACTATACGGGTCATAACCTAAATGAAGATATATTTTTTCGCGAAATCGCATCTGTGCTAGTCCATTTAAAGCCTTACTATAGTTGCTTTCCGACATCACTCTGTGTTGTTGTGGCCAAGTGAAACACTTCCTGACCCCCATTTGAGTTTCGCGCGGCTTCTGAGTCACGTGAGTGAAACCCAGCAATACATTAATACGTAGACGCCCCATTACGTGCTGGAGAGCGAGCAGTGTTGCCGCCATATTGGATGGGTCTCCCATTAGTTACATACAACTGGAGTCACTGAAGAATCTGTAACTATCCCCGTAATATTTTAATGTCATCTTATATTTTGAATTATATGGCTTATACATAAACTTAATTTTTTATTATTTTACTGTTTATTAACTTCGAGAAATTTCACATTCACAAATGTAAATGGTCTAATTCCCAACATTGCTTTAAAGAGGCCAATTCACAAAGATTTCATGACTTTGTGGTTATTTCTTAAGTATTAACCAATAATATGAGACATTTTATATCTAAAAAACGTTCAGAAACACTTATTAACAGACCTTTTAATCTATCTGCGTCAAAATTTTGCCAGTGTACCTTTTTACATGTGACTGTACACAAATATCTCAGTGTGTATAAAATAAAAAATAATCAAAAAAAGACAATGCTTAAAAACTCATTCATCCTTCTCTTTTTCCTAACCAATTTTCTACCATCTTCTGACAGGTTGGGATTCCCCATGATGGTAATGACGTGCATGATTGCCATGTGCTACTTGCTGGCTACCCACATCGGACTGGGATGGAACATGTAAACCTCAGATCCAAAGAGACTGTTTGCCTGCATGTGTACATGCCACACAGAGTTTTGGTTCACTGTAAATGTGATTAAGAACATAACCAATTGATGAGACTGCAAACAAAACACCAAACATTGTATCCACTTGTATTTAAAGCATTGGATCACACACCTATCTTTCTGGCTGCAGAAAAATGACTTAACTTTCTGTGTACATGGTGCTATAGCCTCAATGAGAAGAACAATCAAACATATTTAAACAAGAAACCCAGTAAAAGGGATTTTATAATCTATTTAGGTGTTTATTCTCTCTGTTGGATTCCTACGTTACAAAAGCACTCAAGTAAAAAATATTCTTATTTTCCTTTCGGCTGCTCCCTTCAGGGGTTGCTGCAGCAAGTCATCCGTCTCCATCTAACCCTGTCCTCTGCATCCTCTTCTCTCACCCCAAAGAACCTCATGTTCTCCTTCAATCCTTCAGTGTGTAGTTAGTTAGTATAGTTAGTTAGATATACAGTGATCCCTCACTTATCGCGGTTAATTGGTTCCAGACCCCCCTGCGATAGGTGAAAATCCGTGAAGTAGGGATACACCAAAAAACACAGACAATCCGGTACATTTTGAAAATAAAAGTGATTCTTCAAAATAAAATACCGTGATTGACAAATGCAATCATTTGTGTATCTAGAGATGAAAATAAACAACACACACAGCGCAACAGAGTGTGCTGACTACGTTGAGGGGGGTGGGGTTTATGGGTGTCTAAACACAAACAAGACTCTTTTCCTGAAAGAGAGAGGGGAGTTGTCAATCCAAGATGAACGATGTAGCAGGAGTAATTAAAACAAGCTCTCTTCAGTTATTTAATGATGTTATTTACTTATCCAAGGTGAAAAAATAGCTCTGGATAAACAGAGGAGCAGAAGCGCTTGTGGACCGGTGCTGAGAAAGACGCGTCTGGTAACGGGAACAGCTGATCGCGCTGCGCCGCGGCGCTTCCGCGTGCAGTTATGATTACAGCGTTGTGTTGGTTGACTGATGACGGTAATAAAAAACCTGTGCAGTGTGATGACGGTGACGATGTGACTGCACAGGTACTAATGAGAGCTTTACAGCTCTTCGTCCTCAGATAGAGGCGCTGGGTCATTAACCAACCGTGGAGGAAATGTGGGGAGGTAAATGCACATCCAAAAGCACAGTATTTTAGACTTTTTATTTTTGGATGAATATTTTAAAAATCCGCGAAGTGGTGAGTCCGTGAAAGTCGAACCGCGAAGTAGTGAGGGATTACTGTATATACACATTTCAGGAAGAAGGAGCATGAGAAACTTGAGAGATACCAAGGGCTCAGAGAGGAGCTAGAGAAGATTTGGAAGATGAAGGTGACAATAGTACCCGTGGTAATCGGAGCACTTGGGGCAGTAACCCCCAAACTGGAGGAATGGCTCCAGCAGATCCCTGGAAGAACCTTAGACATCTCAGTCCAGAAAAGTGCAGTACTTGGAACAACTAAAATACTGCACAGGACCCTCAAGCTCCCAGGCCTCTGGTAGAGGACCCGAGCTTGGAATGGGAAAAAACACCGCCCAAGTGTGTATATATATATATATACATATATATTGGTCTTTGGTCTTCCTCTGGGCTTCCTGCCTGGCAGTTCCCTCCTCAGCATCCTTTTCTCTATAGATCCACTATTCCTCCTCTGTTGCTGTACAAACCATCTCAGTCTGGCCTCTCTGACTTGAAGTCCAAAACATTTAACATGTGCTGTCCCTCTAATGGACTCCTTTCTGATCCTGTCCATCCTTGTCACTCCCAAAGGGAACCTCAACATTTTCATTTCTGCTATCTCTAGCTGTGTCTCCTGCCCCTTTCTGAGTGGTTCCATCTCCAAACTAGACAACATGGCTGCTCTCAACCATTGTCTTGTACACCTTTCCTTTCATTCTTTCTGGTATTCTTTTGTCACACATCACTCCTGACACTTACCTCTACTCATTCCAACCTGCTTTCACACATTTCTTCACTTCTTTTCCACACTCTCCTCTACTCTGGATTGTTGATCCTAAGTACCTGAAATCCTCCACCTTCTTTATCTCTGCTTGCTGTAACCTCACTTTTCAACTTGTATTCCTCTCTTTCACACATATGTACTCTGTCTTACTGTGGATAACTTTCCTCCCTCTTCTTTCTAGTGCTTACATTCACTTTTTCAGATGTTCCTCACAGTTCCTCTCTCGGGACCCTGTCACACGCTCTTTCTATATTAAATCCAATTAATTTTTATTTATAAAGTGCCATTTTATAACAACAAATTATTTCAAGGCACTTTACAGAAACATCAAGTAAGTTAGTATAAATAAAACATTTCCTCTCTAAGGAACCAGTCGATTGGGTTAAATCATCAGCAGAATCCTCCATCCTGACCAACTGGAGACAAGAAAAATACTCCAGCAGAACCAGAACCAGGATGAGTTCTGCCTCGATCCTCTGGGGTCTGAGAGGACAGGAAGAAACTTCCAGCAGAACCAGAACCAGGATGAGTTCTGCCTCGAGCCACTGACGTCTGAACTGACAGGAAAGACACCCAGGCAAACACACAAGGGTCAGGCTACTTGTCATTTCTATGGAAAGAGAAACAGAGATCAAGTTAATAGCAGCAATATTAAAGAGGCCATTCCATTAAAAATGTTTTTTCTGAGGTTTCTGATGAATATTTTAGCTCCTTCATATTGGTTGTGAAAACACCACAACAACTTCTCTTTCAGTTTTAATCTCTCAAACTCTGCAAGTGGCGATAACACCCGAGTCCGAACGGCCTGTATTTGTTTCCTCACAGCTCCTTTGCTTGTTAGTATTCATCAGTTCCCGCAGTTGAATCCACGCCTAATAGTCTGCTGGTCTAAAAGCTGTAGCATAAACACGTATCAAACCGTTAGAGACTGTGTGATATTGAACTGCACTGCGGGGAAGGGAACAGGAAGCCGTGCTCTCACAGACTAGTTTGTAGGCCAATCTGAGTCCAGCAAATTCACGTAATAAATGTTAATGAGTTGCAGCCCGAAGCTGGATGAATCTTCAGGCAGACAGATTTAAAGGCCAGTGTTTTCCTAATGTTTTTTAGCTATTAAATGTTTTATATTACAGGTTAATAGTTTAGAAATAGCCACATGTCAAGTCATGAAATTTGTGTGAAATGGTCTCTTTAATAAATACAAACATGGAGAGTAAAGAGAATAAAGACAGCAGAGTGAAGAAATGTGGTCAGTATGTCCTACAGCAGTCTAAGCCTATAGCACCATAACTAAAGGGATGGCTCAGGAGAACCTAACCTAACACTAACTATGTGATTGAACAAAAAAAGAAAGTTTGAAGCTGAGTATTTAACTGCTCATATAGAAGATAGAGTGTGTCATGGATTAAAAGTGGAAGCTAGATCCACAGGTGAGGAGCTTGATAACTGAAAGCTCCGCCTCCCATTCTACTTTGACTCTAGGAACCAGAAGCAGATCTGCAGTCTGAGAATGAGGGGTTCTGTTAGGAACATATGGAACAATACATTTTTAATATAAGATTGATTTTGGTTGTTTAGATCTTTATATATGTGAAGTAACATTTTAAACTGTATTTTGAATTTTACCGTACCCAATGAAGTGAAGCCAAAACTGGAGAAATGTGATATCTCATTCTAACTCTGACAGCAGCATTTTGGATCAGCTGGAGGCCTTTTACAGAACTGTTTAAACATCCTAATAATAAAGAGTTACAATAATCAAGCCTAGAATTATTAAATACACAGAATAATGTTTCTTCATCACTTTGGGTCAGAATGCTCCTAATTTTATCAACATTATTCAGGTGGTAACATGATTTATATGGATATGGCTAAAGGATATGTCCTGGTCAAAGATAACACCCAGGTTCTTTGTTGTTGGAGGACAAATTAACACACCTAAAGTAAGTGACTGACTACACAGTTTGCTCCTAAAGTGGTCCAATCTAAAAAACACAACCTCTGAGTTTGAGAGCAGTGGCTCAGGCGGTAGAGCGGGTTGTCTGGTAACTGGAAGGTTGCTGGTTCAAACCCACTTTGCCTGTTGCCTGGTGGTCGGAGGGCCTGGCGGCACTAGTGTCTGGCAGCCTCGTCAGTGTGTGTCCCAGGACAGCTGTGGCTACACCAAACGTGTGAGTGTGTATGTGAATGACATACTGTAGTGTGAAGCGCTTTGGGGTACAAGTACATACCATTTACCACAAAAGCGGTTCATTATGTCTCTGACTGCATGGGAGTTCAGCACCTGCTCCAGAATCAGACTCTTCCAGTAGCTAGCTACCAGCTGCAGAACACTCTTCACAGGAACACACACAGCTAAATCTTTGTTATCATACAGTTCAGTAAATATCACTGGAAAGTTGATCCAAATGTTTGGAATAAAATCAACCAGCTGGTGTTAAAAGTCATTTTAAAACTGAGTGGTTGCACTTTGAAACCATGGAAATATGGGGCTCCATGAGTCAGTGGCTCACAGGAAGCCTGGGGTTTGTGTCAGTTTGTTTAAACTGTGTGATGTTTTAAAGACAGATTTGATGGAAATGGAATTCGAGTCAAAGGCTCCGGATCAGGATCCTGTTCTTACTGCGGCTCACTCTAAGTCCAGCTGTCTGTTAATGTCCCTCCTTGCTTTCCATCCAGGTCTCAAATTCAGTCCAATACTGCAGCTTTTTCAACAGAATGTGCGCGCTCCCTGCAACGTGCGCATCCTGCTGAAGGTCACTAAAACACAAAAGGCTTTCAGAGTGCGACGTTCCAATATAGCGCATGCGCACTCCCGAAAGACCGCTTCACCGACCGCAATATGGCGAGAATGCCTAGCAGCGGAAACACGAAGCAGGAGCGGGAGAGTCCTGAGAGGGGTGAGGAAGATGATGATGAGGAGGAAGATGAGATCCAGGAGGTCCAGATCACAGGGAAGGAGGAGAACTCCGACTCCAAAAGAGACGAGGTGGAGCCTGACCGGGAGCAAGGACGCACAGGTGAGACTGGAGTGGTCTTCATGCGAAACCTGGACCGAGAAGACGGGGATGGAGAAATGGACCCGCTCAGTAGCACAAGTCCTTCTGTGGAATCCCAACTGCACAAAGACCAGCGGTCAGAGCCGAACAGGTTGAGCGAGAATACCCGCCTCGCCACCCGGTACGCGGTGAGAATCTTCAGAGAATACCTCAGTGAGAAAGCCCAAAGTCCGGAATTTGAAACTCTGGACAAGGACGCGCTGTGCGCGGTGCTGCGCTCCTTTTACTCTGAGGCGCGTTCCAAGAGCGGACAGGTGTACAGCAAATCCTCCCTAATCAGCATACGGAGCTCTCTAAATCGGTACCTGAACGAGCCACCATACTGCCGTACTCTGGACCTCACCAAGGATCCGGAGCTGCGTAGCGCCAATCTGACCCTGGCAGCTGTCATACGAAGCCTGGAGGAGCACGGAGCCGGTCCTGTGGTGCAGAAACAAGCCATCACACGTTCAGACCTGCGGAAACTTTATGAATCCTCTGTATTCAACACCGACACCCCCTTTGGGCTGCTGAATAAGGTCTGGTTCGAGACTTGCATGTACTTCTGCACCAGGGGCAGGGAGAACCAGCGGGAACTGGATGAGGACTCGTTCGGACTGGCTGTGAATGAAGAAGGAAGAAAGTTTGTGTATTTTAAAGCCTTTGGGCCGTACCGCAAGTCCCGCTCCATTACGTGGACCAAGAGGCGCCCCGAGGCGGAGGAGGACACCCTTCCCCGGATGTATGAGATGGGCACGGAGCTCTGTCCGTACTCCAGCTTTGTCCAGTATGTTTCTAAACGGAACCCGCTGTGCAGAGCGTTCTTCCAGCGGCCTCGGGAGCACTGCTGCGCGAGGGACGTGACATGGTACGAGAACAAAGCCATTGGAAAGAACCTGCTGGGCACGAGGATGCAGATGTTGTCGCGCGCAGCCAAGCTCTCCAAGACGTACACAAATCACTGCATCGGCGCCGTTTCCATAGCGACACTTAACAACATCGTGGGTACTGATGGCTGCAGAGGGACCGCGACGCTTTCCGTTGCTTTGGAAACGGACATCGGTCACGCGCAGTCTCACCTTCAGTCTGTGAGGCACGAACGCCGTGTCATTGCTGCTGCGGGCCACTATTCGCTGCAGACAATGACAAGAGTCAGAACCGAGCAGGAACCCTTAGCTCCCACCGCTAAGAAGATGTGCCTTCACACTAGGACAGCCACCGAAAGATCCCTAGCTGAGGAGTGTGACGTACAGTCAAGTGTTCGATCCCTGGGCCCCGTAAACACACAGGTAACACAACACATGGTTAACACAACAAAACAATACACGAGTAACACAACCAAGAAGAGTTTTAGTTAATTCTGATGAAAAGTTCGAGTGTAAAACAATTCCAGATGGAACTGTCACACTGTAGTAAAAGGAAGTCTAACAGAAGCCACAGCCTATCACTCTAAAAAGTAATTCAGGGGACCTTAAGTCATCATTTTAATATAAATATTGTTGTAAAATGAAAAATCAAGTTAGTACATACTGTTAGAGTTTTAACTTGTAATTGTTATTTTATTGTGTTCAGGTGACACACAAATCATGCCTTTTGATTCAATATACGTATAATCATGAGTTGTCCGAGTTTAGAAATGAACAGTTAATCAAAAAATTATTTAATTTTAAATTCTGTTGACGCAAAACACAATTTGATGACTTGTAAAGAGCCCACAGTTTCCATCTGCTCAAGCAGTGCAAGAGCACATGTTCAAGGCTCATCCAGCGTTGTGGTGAATGGTAAGTAATTTTATGCTTAATTACACATATTTGCACTTGCTCTGGATTCTGTTAGTGATACCCTGCTGTAAAACAAAGAAAGATACAATATTCTAGTTCTCTGGACGGCGGGTGAGACGCTCCAGTTAGCTAATGGTGCTAACTATGATGCTAATTCAGACTGCTTTAATGTGTAAGTTGAAGCTAGCAAAGCTAAGTTACTATCACTGCAGTGTTTGCTGATTGTTAGTGAAGCTGCGATGGCACTGTATTATTTTTGAAATGTGATATACAGGGTGAAGTTCAAACCTGGACCGAGCCATGAAAGATACCAGACGTCCCTGATTTCCAGGGACAATTTTGGATGACCTGTCCCAGAAAATGTCCCTGATTTTAGCACTTTATGAATGAGAAATGTTGCACGCCACATGCACACACACAACTTGGCAGTGACAGTTCATTTAAATGATTTGAAAGGGAAATATATAAAAATATGTATATGACATGTATGTGTAACGGAGAAATATATTGCAATTAGAAAAAGGTGCTAAAAAGATCGATACTGATTGATAAAGCTGTTTAAAAAGTGTAAAAAAAAAAAAAACCTCAAAAGTAAGTAATTTCACTTGTGTTGTTGATGATGATTAATTGTTTTGTTTGCATAAAATATCCATCCTCTATGAGCATGCACAGTCACCATTAAACTTTACCTGAAAATTTCCTGTTATAATTTATCTTACTTTTAAATGTGACCAGCATTACAAGACTTGCTTTAAGATTGACCCTCATCATAAAAAACATACTCAGCCACTGGTGGGCTTTACAAGTTTAAAATTCATTTACTTCATTTCCCTACTTAGGTCTTCAGTGACTTTGCATTGTGCTTTGCAAAGATAAAAAAACTCTAGCCTTCATCTTCTCCTGGTACCCTGGTGTCATGGACCAAGGGTTCAAGTTGAGATGTGGTCAGCCTCTCAGGACACCTTCCCTTTCCCCTGAGGTGTGGAGCGGTCTGAGTCCATCTACAATTAGTGACGAAGAGACAGGTGAAACTTACTTAGTCACTGTATTGAAGACTCACAAGTGAAATTGAAAATATTGTCTTGTGTGTGCAGGCATGGTTTTCTGGTATGATGCAGTGTCCTGGTGTTGTGGATCAAGTGGTTCAAGCTGAGACGTGGTCAGCCTCCTGAAATGAGCGTGAACAAGCGTGAGACAGAAACATCAAATATAGTTTGGCCTTGTAAAATCTGTAAATGTACAACCTCTTTCAAAAGACGAGTTGTTGAAACATTATAGGTTAAGTCACATCCCTGATGTGCAACCTCTGTCCTGTCTGCCTCTGTCATTTAAATCATGGGGTAGCCTGAAATCACATGTATCAAGGAAACACTCAACTCACTCAACAAGAGTGAGAACCTCTGACATACTTTGTTTCTGTTGCCAGTTCTGTAATGTGGGCACATTCTCCACTGAAAAAGAGCATTTTGAACACCTGTCGTCTATCGAGAAGGAGGTCATTCTCTGATCGGGAGTCCGGAGCTTGATCCCGTGTCCTGGCAGAGGCTACATGTCACTGTAATTTGAATAAATGGTTCTATTTAATTAGAATAACTGTCTGAATTTTTGTTCTTTTTGCGTCCCTTAGCTGCTGTCCAGTTGCCAGCAACACATGCCTCTGAAAATCAAGAAACCCATATACAGATCACATGGTTTATATAGAACCAGGTCTTAACAAGAGCCATTTCAATACTCTTTACAGAAACTTCAAGTCCAGATTCATAAAAATGTGTCAATTCTAAATAATTATCAGGAAATTAACTAGTGTTTAAAAACCAGTTAATACAAATTTTCTATCTAAATAACTACCAGAACTAGGATGAGTTCAGTTTATCAATCTGATCACATTGATGTATCACATGTGCACCCACATCCCAAAGTGTTTGCTGTGACCTCACTGGGTACATATGGCATTGCCATGGCAATACGGTAACAGATATGTAAAAGTGTCTTCAATATGTTATAGATGTTGACATTAAATCTGTTTATTGAAGTCAAGACTGTGGAACGGCACATGTGCAGAAGGAATCGGTAGCACATCTCAACTGATAGCATATTTCTACAGAACACTGGTTTCAGTAATGGCTGTCTGAGACACAGCTGCAGAAAAGTTATTTAGTACTACTTTAAAGTTACAAATGTTACAAATTAGTTGCCTAACAGATTTAAGATTTAGATGTTACTGGAATGTTTTGGCAGGTTGCTGTTGTGTTTAAAGCATTATATTTTTCAGTAGGATTTTTATTTATAAGGCCCGAGCACCAAAGGCAATGCGAAGGCTTATTGAAACCTAGTCTTTTCAAACATTTTTCGACAATAGTCTCTCAAGACTCCACATCAGTCCCCAGAACATAATCGGTATTGGTTTCTTTCACCTGTTTACATCATTTTCTCTGATGCTCCTCACAAAAACAATGACTGAACATGTAATGACACTATCAAAGACAGACTCAAAACATTTTCAAATCTTGCTGCACACATAAGCCTCCTCAAGAAATTGTCTGTTCTATCCTTGCTTAATAATAGCATCCCTGTTCAGTGTCCTGTTCAGTGTGTGGTCCAGGTCAACACTGAGGTATTTATCCTCCTCCACTGCCTGCACGTCTTCTCTCATCATGGAAAAACAGTCTGAATTGTGTTAGAACAGCTTGAAATGCATTACATCATATAAGACACTCTAAAAAATAGCCATTCAAAAATAATGTCATCCTTTGGTCCACTGGAGCACAGTTTTTCTGACTTTTCAGGGAGCGAGTACACATGAGGGGAAATGCTCTGGTGAGGCGGTAGCCACGGCCGGAGTGGCACCAAGGTGCGAGGACCGCTCATCACTGTTTGTGGCTTTAATTTTTTAAAGTTCTGTTTATTTTATTTAAGTGTATATTTATGTTCCTGAAAATCCTAAATAAAAGATTTAAAGTTTTTCAATTGAATTTGACCTTTTTTATTTTTTATTTGTTTTATTTATTAACTGGTTAATTTGATTTGTATAACTTTGGTTATATCTCGAGCACCCCAGTGTTGAACTTGGCATATGAGAAGTGAAGGTGCAGGGGGAAAATCATATTTTACAAAGCAATTTCTGTCTTTCAGAAATCTTTTATACAAGCTTCTCAGTGTATGAATATACATAAGTGTTTTAAAATCTAAATACCTGTACTTTTTTTTTTTAGAATTAAAAAAAAAAATTCTTATTTGTTTTAATCAATGTCACGTTATGTTTTTGCTTTTGGAGGGTGGCACCCTAGCGCCCTCATTGGCCAGCCGCCCCTGAACATTTCATTTCCCATCCGAGGAGCTTTCTCCTGCACGAGACTCTCCAATTCTCTGTTTCAGTTAAGAATGCTCTATTATTTATGTTTCAGCAACTATTATTTATTTCAAACTGATTGAACTGTTTTAAATAATGTAAGGAAACACTAAGTTCTTGCTTAGTTAATTGACATTTGGATATTAAGTTAATGTATTTGCTGACTTTATTTAGTTGTTTTCCTTCTAATTTCTAATGTGCCATTTGGAACCACATGGGTGGAGCCAGGTATTAAATACAGGTGTGGTCCATAAGGGGGTCTGGTTGAATTGTTTGTAACTTACCATATGGGAGGCAGCAGTTTTTCCCTTATGGAATTGAAAATAAAACATTTTTTATACATTTGGATAAGCATGGTGACCTATGTTTTCTCTGTCTCACTTTCTCTCATGACAAATAACTAACTTCAAATCTGGAGTATTGACGTCAACTGGACTTGATGTTTCTGTAAAATGCTTTGAAATTTGTTTTTTAACAGGTGTTTTATAAATAAAACTGAATTGGAATGAGAAATGAAAGCCTTTAAAAATAAAGAAGTCCTGTTACCTTTTAAAAAACCGCTGCGATTACAATGGTCTGTATAACCAGCAAGTATAGCTCCCACTGTAATAAATATTTCAAGGCCCCATTACAGAAATATCTAAGGGTATATGTTCAATAAAAATATGAAATGTCTATATGTTTATTTTAAAATTATTTTATTTTAGAATATATTGCAGGGGTTTGGGTTATATTTTAGTTCTTGATTTGTCTTTCCCAGGGTTTCTCTGTGGTTTTGCTTTGTAGCGATTTGTTCTTCCAGGGGTTATTTTGTATTTTCCTTGTTTTTCTGTTTCCCCATTTCCCCCAGTGTCACTGAGAGTTGTCACTGAGGGCTCCAACGTACTTGACCACCTTGGGGATCTACTTGCTTGGACTAACTTATGCATTGGACCTTAAATACCTCAAAACTCTGAGATACATATTTGAAGTTTTTCAAAAGATACTTGTTGAGGTTGATCCTGCAAAACCGTCAACAAAAGTGCAAAGACCAAAAGAACACTTAAAGAAATTTGTGCAGTTGAGCACAGATAAGACACTGAAATGGTGCATTCACACCGGCCACTTTGTCAACGTCAAGCAACGCTGATAACGCTCCAAATTTGACGTTTGAAGTTGAAGCTCATAACGCCTGCCAGTCAGAGCGCATAGGCGTTAAAGCTCATAAAGCCTGACCGAAAAAGAGCGCGAAGGCGGAGCTTCCTTTGTTATCGGATGTTCGGAGCTATGGCGGATCATATTGAGACAGTGGCTTGGATTTATTTACTTCATAGATCTAGACAACGTCGACGTTGGGTGCATCAGCGCCGTTTGTGGATACACCCCATTCTTCAGATGCGTTCTGAGTTTGGTGAGTTTAACCATTTGCTCCAGGAGCTACGTTTGGATGAGGTTAATTTATCTTCCATTTTGGCTGATCCCGCTTCTTTCCTGCTACGTGCTGTGACGTCTTACGTCACTACGATGAGACGCTCTGATTGGCTGACATGCCGCTTCAAGAGCGTTATGAACGTCAAAAGTTCAGCTATCTGAACTTTGAGCTTTTCTAGCTTTTTCTAGCGTCAACGCCTGAAACGCTAGAAAAGCTTGAAAAGTTGCTGCTCATAATGCTCACAAAGCGCCGCAGAGCCGTTGACGTCTGTCTGACGCCCGTCCACCATAGACTTTACATATAAACTTGCTGCTTATGAAGTTGATGGTTGGGCCAGTGTGAATGCACCATAACCCGAATAAGATGTGAGGCTCTTCTTGAAGCAGAGACCATCTGTGGATTAATTCACAAAATCATACCGAAGTGTTGTGATGGTTTAATCTGATGTTCCTATTGACATACACTTTTTGGTTATGTCCAATATATTTCAGAAATAGATTCTTGGTAGTTTTAAAAGAATTATATTTATTATGGGAAGAATATTTTGAATAAAAGTTTTCATGTTCTATGAGATATTGGTCTTTGTCTTTTTTATTTAAAAAAAAATGACTACAACACAATTTCTTAAATAAGCCACAGGTAAATTTGCACTTTAATCCTACAAATGTTTTTAATTATATTTACTTATCTCCTTGAATACATTCTACTCAAGTTTTCAATTTTGTTCACATAATATTTTTATTTACATTCACTCATTTAACTTAGTTTTCTGTTTAAGTTATTCATTCAGGCGTACTTGAAACTATTAGTTAGATCTACTTAATACTCCCATTTCATTATAAACCATTTGTGCACATTCAGATGAACTCAATATTTTTAAGTGTAAAAATGTTACACTAATTTAATTACATGATATGCAGTTTCTATTTCATTCTTCCTGACCGCCAGAGGATGGTGCTTAGCACCTGGATATCTACATGTGTGCAGCACAAAGGTCGAGAAAATAATACCAACAAAGTCACGCCATTGGACGTGACCTGGGTGACGTCAGTGGTGGTCTTATACACCCGACACACCCAGCGCTCGTTTCTTTTCTACATTCTCGCATCGTATAGAGGTTGGATTTATCGTATTAGATTATTGCTCTCGCCTGTAGCCTCGCAACTCAGTCAGTTGGAGCTACGTGTCTTCCCACGTCCTCCAGAGGCTGCGAGACACGGCCCCACGGATTTTATTCGCCACTTCGAGAGGAAACACCTGCCGTAAGTGCATTTTTTTCATCGGTCAAAGCAATTAAGCTAGCTACCTGTTTGAGTACTGTGGCTGTGAATGTTTTTCGCTCCGTGCCTTGAGTCACCTTGGCTGTGAGTGTCTTTCGCTCCGCGCCTTGAGTCACGTTGGCTGTGAGTGTCTTACTCTCCGTGCCTCGTGTTACTGTGGCTAAGTGTTTTTTTCGCACGCTGCCTCGTCATTTTTAGCAGTGAGTGTTTTAGCCTGCTCCGTTGTTGTCTCCACAACCGTACTGTGTACACCATGATGCCCAGGCCTTTGGTGCATGGTTGTACTGGCTGCTTGGCGCCTTTAAGCCCGGAAGATGGACACACATTATGCCCCTCTTGTCTTGGGATCGGACACTTGAGGGAAGCGCTCACTGAAGATGCCTGCCTTAATTGCGCCTGTATGCCTCTGATGGAGAGGTCTGAACGATTAGCGGCGGTGGAGAGTAAAATGCCCCGTGGTACTTTGGCCTCAAGCTCCAGGAAGGAGACGAAGCGCCATAAGCGCCCGCATTCCGAAGCCCCTGCGGCCAAGACGGTCCGCCATGACCACGCACTGTCTGCAAAGGTTGACACGTTGGCTTCTGCGTTTGCTCAGATTAAGTCCTTACTCCTGAGTCTACAACCTAAAGAACCTGTCGCTCCTCCAGCTGCCCCTGGCAGTGAGGGTGATCAGACCTCCCTCACTGATGTTAGTCAACAGGATGAGGACGTAATGTCTATTGCTGCAACTGAATCCTTGTTCAGGATGGAAGACGGGAGCTGCATTGAAGATGGGGACAGTAGATGTCCCTCTCCAAGTCCCTCGGTGAGCGACTCTCATGCTTCTGAGCCAGAGTCCCAGCCGGAGACCGGGGCCGGTCCCTCCTTTGTCAAGCAGGCTGTTCAGTTAGCCTTATCCCGGCTAGGAATTAATAATCCGCCTGCGGAAACCGCTGCCTCAAGTGCCTTTTTTAAGGTTACTCAGACACCTCGGTTTAACGTTCCAGCTTCACAACCATTCATTGAGGAACTTCATCGATGCTGGTCAAATCCTAGATCATCCACCCATCTGTCACAGGACTGCAGAGCACTTAGCTCTATGCAGGATACGGCTCAGTATGGGCTGGATCACATGCCCTCTGTTGACAGCGTTATTGCTGGCCTAGTTGTGGATCCAGCTGATGCTTTCCGGCCAGATGCTCGTTGTCCACGACCTCAGTGCAGGGTCACTGATGAGCTCCTCACTAAGAGCTATGACATAGCTGCTCGCATTGGTCGCCTGGGTAACTAATTCTCCCATTTAGCCCTCGCCCTCTCCCAGTCCCTGAAGGAAACAGGGTTCGATGATGCTACTCAAAGCTTGAGTGATGCTTCACTCCAGACCTTTGCGTACATGTCTAGAGAGCTTGGCAGACTTATGTCAACCCTGACCATCACCAAACGTCAGGTATGGCTGGCATAGTCCCCTCTGTCTGAGTCCAGCAGGAGTACGCTTCGCACACTGCCTGTCGTTCCAGGTCAAGTGTTTGGGCCTGCAGCTCAACAAACCCTGGAGCGGACTGTTGAAGCGAATAAGTCTCGACAACAGTTTGCTGACCTGCAGCGGGTTTCCGGGGCCCAGCCTAGGCGTGCTGCCACCTTCCACTCCGCAACTAGAGCGCCACCTACATCTAGGGCTGGGCGCCCTTTCACAGTTGAGGCTCAGTCCTCCCAGCGGCCTTCCTTTCGAGAGCCATCAGGCAGACCTCCAAGAACCGACCGTGTACGCAGAGCTCCCCACGCTCGCCCCCCTAGACCCTCAGCAGGCCAGGGTAGTGGGGGTGGTCGGGTCTGACTTCCAACTTCTGGGCCCCAGGAGGTTTCTCCCAACTCATCTCAAACGCTGGGAGGCCCAAGTAACAGACCCATGGGTGATTTCAACCATGTTCGAGGGTTACAGTATTCAGTTCGCCCCCCAAAGTTCAACGGTGTAAGGGCAACAGTTGTTTTCGACCCAGTAAGGTCTGCCGTCCTGAATCAGGAGATTTTGGAGCTTCTGGGAAAGGGAGCCATCGAGTTAGTTCACAGTTCAGACCAGTTCAAAGGTGGCCAGTGGCACCACGTCACCGACAGTTTCTTCGTTTTTCCTTCGGGGGTCAGGCTTACCAACTCAGGGTGCTCCCCTTTGGTCTCTCTCTAGCCCCTCACACATTTACCAGATGTGTGGCTGCAGAGCTTGCCCCCCTGCAGGCCTGGGGACTGCGAATCCTTCCCTACCTGGACGACTGGCTCGTGTGTGCCTCAACTCAAGAGCAGGCACGCAACGACACATCCCTCCTTCTGAACCTGTCTCAGTTAGGACTTACGGTGAACTTCGAAAAAGAGTTCTTTGATTCCCAGCCAAAAAGTAATTTTCATCGGAATGTCCATCGACTCGCTAGCCATGACTGCTTCTCCATCCCCGCAGAGGGTGTTAGATGTGGTTCATTTCGTCTCCCGTGTTCAAGTCAGTGTGAGACTGCCCTACGGTTTACTTCTCCGGCTGATGGGCAAACTGGTAGCCACGTCACCGGTGGTGCCTTTGGGGCTTTTGTTCTTGCGCCCCCTTCAGATTTGGATCAACCGTCTGAGGCTCGATCCCAAGCTGCACCAACACAGGCTTGTGGAACTCTCCAACCGGTGTCGTCGACTTCTGAGACCCTTATGCAGCGGAGTCGCTCTGGGCTCCCTCCCCTCTCGTCGGGAAGTGGTTGTTACCGATGCGTCCCTCTCAGGATGGGGAGCTGTGTAGAACCACAGGATGGTCAGAGGTGTCTGGGGTCCTCAGGAGAAACTTCTTCACATAAATGTGCTGGAGCTACGTGCTGTTCGGCTAGGTCTCAACCGTTTCCTTCCTGCCCTGAAAGGAAAACATGTTCTTGTCTGGTCAGACAACATGTCCACGGTCTACCACATAAACCACCAGGGGGGCACCAGGTCGTCTCACTCGCTGAGAGAGGCTCGGAAGCTCCTTCTGTGGGCCTTACCTCGTCTTCAGAGTGTCAGAGCAGTTCATCTGCCAGGCGTGCAGAACGGTGCTGCAGATTTACTCTCCAGACAGAAACCAACACCAGGGG
The DNA here is from genome assembly GCA_006937955.1 of Pachypanchax playfairii. NCBI lineage: Eukaryota > Metazoa > Chordata > Actinopteri > Cyprinodontiformes > Aplocheilidae > Pachypanchax > Pachypanchax playfairii. The sequence goes on from SSNP01000065.1 coordinate 2,426,097, forward strand.
AGTGGAGATTGAGTCCGGCTGTGGTCCGAATGATTTGGGACAGGTACGGTGTAGCGGAGGTGGACCTATTTGCCTCGAGCTCAACGACACATTGTCCACAGTGGTTTTCCCTCGCGGAACCAGACAGTCCGTTGGGACAGGACGCTCTGGCACACCCATGGCCGGACCGTCTCTTGTATGCGTTCCCCCCTCTTCCACTGATAATGTTGACGTTGCACAGGATAGAACAGAGCAATCAGTGCTGCTGGTTGCTCCGTTTTGGCCAGGGAGGATTTGGTTTCCTGCGATTTGCAAGCTCCTCTGTGGGGAACCCTGGGCTCTCCCCCAGAGGAAGGACCTGTTGTCTCAGCTGGAGGGGAGCATTTGGCACCCACATCCAGAGCGCCTTCGCCTCTACCTGTGGCCGTTGCAGGGCCAGACTCTTTGTTGAACTTGTGTGGTGAGGCTGCTGTGCAGACTGTTATGAATGCGCGTGCTGCCTCCACAAGGTCGTTGTATGACAACAGGTGGAAGCTCTTTACCAGTTGGTGTGAGGCTCAACGGGTGGACCCGGTGCACTGTTCTGTGCCAATTTTGCTTAATTACTTACAAGAGTTGCTGGAGAAAGGTCTTTCTGTCTCCACAATGAAAGTTTATGTTGCTGCAATTTCTGCCAGGCACATTTTGGTTGACGGTCGGTCAGTGGGTTCACATTCTCTAGTCTGTCGCTTCTTGAAAGGGGCTCTGCGTCTGCGACCTCCGAGGCTTGCACGCGTGCCTTCGTGGGATCTCCCACTGGTTCTGGAAGGAATCTGTTCCCCGCCATTTGAGCCTGTGGAAAGTGCTGATAAGTGCTGCCTTTCTCCTTGCGATTTATTCCGCGAAGCGAGTGGGTGAACTCCACGCCCTATCAATTGCTGAGAATTGTTTGCGATGGAACTCTGATGGGTCGGGGGTCACCTTGTGGCCCAACCCATCCTTTTTAACCGAAGAGACTTTCAGCCTTTCACGTTAACCAACCCATCTCTTTGGCTGTGTTTGATCCTTGGTATGGATCAGAGTTGCCTGTATCAGACCCCCTGTGTCCTGTTCGGATGTTGAAGCAGTACGTCAGTGTGACAGCTGGGTGTCGTCAAACGGATGCCCTATTTGTTTGCTATGGTGGTCACAAGAAGGGCTATGCTGTGTCAAAGCAACGACTCTCACACTGGGTTGTTGATGCTATTTTACAGCCTCCTAAGGTCACGTGCCATTCCACCAAAGGAATGTCCACCTCTTGGACAGCATTGAGAGGTGTTCCATTGAGTGACATCTGCGCTGCTGCTACATGGGCTTCTCCCTGTACCTTTGCCCGCTTTTACAGAGTTAATGTGGCGACCCCCCATGCCGTCGCCTCAGTGGTGTTGTCTGCTGCTTCTCGCCGCTACTGATTCTGGGTGAGAGCAGATTCTTCATGACTTTGTTGGTATTAAGTCATCCAGGTGCTAAGCACTGTCCTCTGGCGGTCAGGAAGAATGAAATAGAACGAGAGTTACGTATGTAACTGAGGTTCTATGAATTCTGGATGACCNTGGGAAAGGGAGCCATCGAGTTAGTTCACAGTTCAGACCAGTTCAAAGGTTTTTATTCGATTTATTTTCTTGTTCCAAAAAAAGACGGCGGCTTTCGCCCCATTCTCGATCTCAGACACCTGACGTCAAGGTGCTACGATTTCACATGCTTCGAACAGCAGACATCCTTCAGACGATCGGACAAGGGGATTGGTTCACATGTGTGGACTTAAAGGACGCCTATTTCCATGTGCCAGTGGCACCGCGTCACCGACAGTTTCTTCGTTTTTCCTTCGGGGGTCAGGCTTACCAATTCAGGGTGCTCCCCTTTGGTCTCTCTCTAGCCCCTCGCACATTTACCAGATGTGTGGCTGCAGCGCTTGCCCCCCTGCAGGCCCGGGGACTGCGAATCCTTCCCTACCTGGACGACTGGCTCGTGTGTGCCTCAACTCAAGAGCAGGCACGCAACGACACATCCCTCCTTCTGAACCATGTGTCTCAGTTAGGACTTACGGTGAACTTCGAAAAGAGTTCTTTGATTCCCAGCCAAAAAGTAATTTTCATCGGAATGTCTATCGACTCGCTAGCCATGACTGCTTCTCCATCCCCGCAGAGGGTGGCAGATGTGGTTCATTTCGTCTCCCGTGTTCAAGTCAGTGTGAGACTGCCCTACGGTTTACTTCTCCGGCTGATGGGCAAACTGGTAGCCACGTCACCGGTGGTGCCTTTGGGGCTTTTGTTCTTGCGCCCCCTTCAGATTTGGATCAACCGTCTGAGGCTCAATCCCAAGCTGCACCAACACAGGCTTGTGGAACTCTCCAACCGATGTCGTCGACTTCTGAGACCCTGGGGGAACAGACATTTCCTATGCAGCAGAGTCGCTCTGGGCTCCCTCCCCTCTCGT
>SSNP01000065.1:2428539-2522870 GCA_006937955.1 Pachypanchax playfairii
TCGATGGTCCACTTTTCATGATGTGTGGGGCAACACAGTGCAACAGCTCAGCAAAGATGTTATGGTCCCTTTCCGACTGGTGGGCCAGCTCAAAAGGTTGAATCTGGTACTGGCTGTGGAGGTGCTGCCTCTGGATTCATTTCTGCACCCCACGAGTGTAGCTGTTTTTATTCCAGGTCTTCAAAGGTAGCAGCTACAGCTGGTAGCTCTCCATCCTGCAACTATAGCTGTAGAAGGTGTAGCTGGAGTCTTCTCTGAATTATCGTCATCTTGAAAATTTGAAGCTTTTCCATAAATCTATGAGTAGATGTGATGATCAACACAGAACTTGGGAGATACTGGAACTCTGTCACATATAATACCCGACAAAATGTGCCAATGCATTTTAGAACGCACAATTTGCTAGATCATCGTTGTTAGACCAGAGCAAGGTTCCAAAACAGCCGTGTGAAGAGAGAAAGAACTTGGCAGCCAGCGTAAGCAGAAAAATCACCTCACATTCTAAAAGATTCATCAAGTTATTCACACTGGAATTGTAACAATTTCCTGTAGGAAACAGTGCCCACCTCCACGAATGTACACAAACTCCAGATTTTGTAGCAGCAATGCGCATATGAGTAATGTGTTCGAACAGGTCATTGTCACTGAGGATATATTCAAACCCAGTCAGGTGTTTCTCTCCAAGGCACTATGTGTGTCTGATTACCTTTTTGACAGAATAAAAAGAATAAAGTCACCAAGTATGGTTGATCACACGCAACTGTTTTCCAGCTTCATATGAATTAAACTATTTAAATTCCCTTCACAAGTCGAGAGTTACGTATGTAACTGAGGTTCTATGAATTCTGGATGACCGCCAGAGTTGCTCGTCACTCAGACTCCTTACGAGTACATTCCGAAAAGAAACGAGCGCTGGGTGTGTTGGGTGTGTAAGACCACCACTGACGTCACCCAGGTCACGTCCAATGGCGTGACTTTGTTGGTATTATTTTCTCGACCTCTGTGCTGCGCACATGTAGATATCCAGGTGCTAAGCACCGTCCTCTGGCGGTCATCCAGAATTCATAGAACCTCAGTTACATACGTAACTCTCGACTTGTGAAGGGAATTTAAATAGTTTAATTCATATGAAGCTGGAAAACAGTTGCGTGTGATCAACCATACTTGGTGACTTTATTCTTTTTATTCTGTCAAAAAGGTAATCAGACACACATAGTGCCTTGGAGAGAAACACCTGACTGGGTTTGAATATATCCTCAGTGACAATGACCTGTTCGAACACATTACTCATATGCGCATTGCTGCTACAAAATCTGGAGTTTGTGTACATTCGTGGAGGTGGGCACTGTTTCCTACAGGAAATTGTTACAATTCCAGTGTGAATAACTTGATGAATCTTTTAGAATGTGAGGTGATTTTTCTGCTTACGCTGGCTGCCAAGTTCTTTCTCTCTTCACACGGCTGTTTTGGAACCTTGCTCTGGTCTAACAACGATGATCTAGCAAATTGTGCGTTCTAAAATGCATTGGCACATTTTGTCGGGTATTATATGTGACAGAGTTCCAGTATCTCCCAAGTTCTGTGTTGATCATCACATCTACTCATAGATTTATGGAAAAGCTTCAAATTTTCAAGATGACGATAATTCAGAGAAGACTCCAGCTACACCTTCTACAGCTATAGTTGCAGGATGGAGAGCTACCAGCTGTAGCTGCTACCTTTGAAGACCTGGAATAAAAACAGCTACACTCGTGGGGTGCAGAAATGAATCCAGAGGCAGCACCTCCACAGCCAGTACCAGATTCAACCTTTTGAGCTGGCCCACCAGTCGGAAAGGGACCATAACATCTTTGCTGAGCTGTTGCACTGTGTTGCCCCACACATCATGAAAAGTGGACCATCGACCTGTCCATGAACTTCTGAACAGGCCATGGGCAGCAGATTCTTATAGGGCTTCCATAATGCTGCATTAACAAGAAAAAAGGAGCTTTCAGGGAAAGAGACAGGGACATATTGAGAAATGTACACAGAATACTTGCTAATATAAGATTAGCAAGAAGGTGTACAGAAAAAAGCTGGAGAACAAGCTCTAGCAAAACAAAATGAGAAATGTGTGACCAAGAATGAAAAAGATCACAGGCTATGGAAGTCTGGATAGAGCTGATGAGCAAACAAGCACCTTTCAGGACGCACTGCAGTTTGCTTATCTTCATGGGGTTGGAGTCCTACAACTTTTAAAGCAAGATGTTGAAGATCTTTTATAAGTCTGTTGTGGAGAGTTTCATCACACCTGCAGTCACCTGTTGGAGCCGCATCAGAGCAAGTGACGTAAAGAGGCTGGACAAACTGATAAAGAAGGCTGGTTCTGTTCTGGGAACTGGACTGGATTCTTTAGAGTTGATTGTGCATAGGAACATGCTCCTAAAAGTGAAAAATATTATGAAAAACCCTTGTGATCCTCTTTAGAGCACAGCAACTCAACAACAGTGTCTTCAGTCAGAAGCTTCTGCAGATCTGTAAGTCCACTAGAGGAGATCCTTCCTGCCCACAGCTAGGACCTTCTGTGATGATTCTAATTCTAATAATTCTAATTTACTTTTGGAGATTAACAAAGTAGGTTTAAATTTGAATGTAATTTAATAATTTACCTGAACAACATATAGCCATACATATATTAATAAACATACATTTTCTAATACATATTTTTCAGTTTACTACTGTCACGTTTCGAGGTTATAATGTTGGACCCAGGTGCAGTGAGTGTGGGGGGAGAATACAACTGAACAGGTATTAAGAACAAGAATTTGAATCAGAACCAAAAGGGAAAACAACTACTGCAAAACCCCTGAAGTACAGAACATAATAAACAAAACCCTGACACAAGACCTGACACCTACTGTTTAAATGTTTTCACATTTTTCAGTGAAGTTAGTTGGCTTATATACTAAAATAAGCGTGACAGGTGATTTTTAAACTGCCACCTGAGTAATACGCATAGCCTTCTCTGGCCCAAACAATTCTTGACAATGCCCCTGGAAACGGGACGCTCAAAATCAGGACCAGAACACCTAGATACTGGGTCACCCTATGATCCAAAGTCAAAAGTGACACTGCAATAGAATAATAATATGCTCAAGTATTATTCAAACTGTGTGGTTAAAATTCTGTTTACATTAACAGCAGTTTATGGATTATTAGTTCTTAGCTCTTAAAATGTATTGATGTGAAAAGTTATTATATAATGCACCATGTTATTACATTTTTCTGAAAATAAAAGTGTCAAGTACATTTTGTATTAATCTTCCCAAAATGTAATAACTTATTACATAATGTGGCAAATTTGATTAGATAATGTGTTGGAGTAGTTTATTACGAAATGTGTCAGTTTAATACAAAATGCAGCTTTATTACAAAATAAAATGACAAAGTTGTTACATTTTGGACTGTTATTGCATAATTGTGTTATTAAACATGGCTCAACAATGCTGCTGCAACACTCAGCAGAGTTTTAAAGGATCATGTTTACTTTTGTTATGAACTGGTGCCTTTTGAATTGAATTGAATTGAATTGAATTGAATTGAATTGAATTGAATTGAATTGAATTGAATTGAATTGAATTGAATTGAATTGGTGATTGAGTGAGCAACAACTTCTGGGGAGGAAAAGCAGGTAAACGAATTGAAGGGATGTGAAACAGCTGTGAATAAACCTGAAAAAGAACTGAAGAGATGATGTACTGATTAACAAGTAACAGGGACTAAATACACAAAAAGAGGAAACAATAGAACCTTAAGTTAACAACAAAACTCACAATAAAACAAGCCAGGCAAACACTGAGCAACACTAACCCGCTGACTACAGATAAATAAAGCATGCAACAAGAACACAGGGAAGCAGGAATTACTTTCAAAATAAAATCCCAGGAAATCCTGGAAACTAATCATAAGTAATATAAGTGCAAAAAAACCCCAAAAACCTTACATCCAGCCTTGAAAATTAATTTCCTTTCAGTCTTTTTCCCTTTTAAAAACATAGTTTGCTCTTAATAATGAATCATGCAACAGTACAGTAGTGGAAGTCAGTCTGAAGATGACTTTGGTTACAAGCTCTGTGTGGTATAGTGTTTTTTTAAGCATTGACATCAATTGGTCCGTTGGGATATGTAGGAGAAGCAACAAGATTGGATGAAAAACTGCAAACTGAGTGAAAAAGGTTAGGCAGGAAGAGGACGGGTTTTTAAGAAGGCAAATGAAAAGGAACATTCAGCTTGAAATATTTTCAGAAGTCTTACAGCAGCGTATGAAAACCAGATTTCCCCAATCAGTAGCACTTTTATATTTTGTCATATTTGCATATCATTATGCAATGAAGAGTGCATCAAAGAGCCCTGAAGGAAATGGGAGCAAAAGGTTGTCTAATTTTCTCTTCCTTCCACTTTTCTTCTTTAACTCTCTCGTTTCCTAAACCGCCTCCCTGCTTCTTAGAGGAAATACATCACAGCAGTCAATTTAAAAAAGGTCCTGAATTGCAATTTTAACTTCTCAAACACATTCAAATGTCTGCAAAGCTGTTCATTCTTTTTACACAGGTGCAGTTTAATGTTAATACTTTGTTCAGGTATTCTGCAAAACCAAAATAATTTGTGGAAAGAGGAAAAGTAGCACCAGATGATAAAACGCAAACTAAATTACTCACGTTTAAGAGATCAAACCAAATGAAAATGTTCTTAAAATTAATTTTCCAGGGACTCTGTTGGGAATTTTTGCACTCGTATCATTGTTTTAAAGTGAAGTTTTTGATCACAGAGCTGGACATTTGGGTAAGCTAAATGGGGTTAAAAGTGGTCTGAAAGTGAAAGTTCATCAGACTAAAATCGTATCTTTTATCAAGACTGGAGAGAGTAACGAAACTCTGCTAACATGGGGTATCGAACCTGAGTACTCTGGTTCTGTCATTATCTTCTTTATTTCATCTGGTCCTTGGGCGCAGTCACAGCTCCATGCTCATCTCTGCTGCTCATCTTCAACTCTTTTCTGGGAAACTGATTTTACACTTGTTAACGTGGACATGCTCCAGCTCTACATTATCAGGGCTTCAATGTCCAGGCTTATAGAAAGCAGTTACTTTCAGATTGGTCTGCCTGGATAGATAAAGGTCAATTTAAAGTCCCTCCTGGCTCCCACTCCAAGTTCCTCTCCTGTCCTCTAACTTGTCCTCATTTCTTGGTCTGCTTGACAAAAATAGGCTCAAAAACATTTCAGAGTTTTGGGCCTAATTACCAGCTAACGAGCCAAAATCTGAAGGGCACGACTGGTGTGGCGCACACACAACAAGTCACACACTTGGTGATGACTAAACTGGAAAGTATTTGCATTTTGTATTTCAAGTCCAACAGAACATAGATATATTGTAGATTAGCAGAATCACTGTTGTGTTGAGGAAGGTTTTCTTTATGGCTTTTTGTCTTCATGGGGGCAAGTGTGGGCTTGTTTTTCTAACCTCCTGAAGACCAGTTTCCAGACATTTACTATCTTTCTGGGGTCCAAGGGTTTTTGTGGGGACCGAAGCCTGGTCCCCATAAGGGGGACTCCCCTTTTTAGGGTTAGGGGTTAGGTTTATAGGTATGGTGTGAATAGAGTTTTAGTTAGTCTTAGGGTTAGTTATAGATCAGTAATGGTTAAGGTTAGGAAAAGGGTTTGGGTTAGGTATAAATCTAGTTACTAAAATCAATGGAAGTCAATGGACGGTCCCCATAAGGATAACAAAACACACTTGTGCGTGTGTGCGTGTGATTGAATGTATATGTATTTACTAGACATTTGACTGAAATGTGGAGGCTGAAGCTAATGGCCAGCCCCACAGCGGCTGGTTTCAGAATAAGCATCTTGTTCTTCCCTCCTTGTAAACCAATCAGACATTTCCTGATAAAAAAAGGTGCAGATTTTGTCCCATGTATTAACATATATTGATTCAAGTAGTTTTCATCCTGCTGCTGCATGTTCAGATATTCATTATTCTTCTATGTGTCCAGCCATGAAAAAACCTGATAACAAGTTGCCCAAAGGTCATTTTTAGCTATGTATATACAGATTCTGAAAGTGTGGAGTCTGAGCTTCTGATTGGCTGAAAGTTGATATGCAAATATCCCTGATACAGAGGCTGCCGCTGGGAAAATCCTCTCTAACAGTTCCTAAATTCAGACACAAAATTTATGGTTTTAAAACCCTCCACAGTTTTTTGAAAGATGGAGAGGCTTCTTCATGATTTCAACTGACATATTTTGCAAAAAAACAAAATCAAATTTTTCAGAAAAGTACATTTTTTGCTGTTTTCAGGATTTCTGTGACAGCGACTTGTTCCCAGTTTTGCTTTGGCACATCACTTGTGTTTAGTCGTAGCCAGTAATTTTATGCTAAAAACACCACTGTATTCTGGTGAGTTGGCTTTCAGTTCCATCTATCTAGTGCTCAGACTCTGGTTCTAAAAATACAAAATTGTGGCTCCAGTAGACAATATCTAATGGATTATTTTCAACAATAGAACAAATTTAAAATATATTTTATACTCTGTTTGTGGCTTGCATATGTGTCTGTGCACGTGGGTGTATGTGTGTTTGTTTACCAGTGTCGGAAGGAGAAAATTCTGTGTTAAAAAAAACAGAAAAACTTCCTTTAGAAGCTGCTTGAATTTATAATTTATTCATTTCATTCTGGACTGTTTAGCTGTTCCTCCCATCCCTGTTCTGTTGCCATTGTACTTCAGATCGAATTACCTTGCTTCGAAACAGTATTTGACAAAATATTGTAATCTATTTGATATAAAACCCCACTCAGCTCTAACAAACATTGAATTTAACTGACTAAAACTTCAGTCAAAAGGTTTTCATCCTGCTTTTCACTTCACTCAAATCTTTAGATTTGCTCATCTTCAGCCATCATGCTCATTGGCTAATGGTCAACTCAAGAACCTTCAACATTATGTAAGTGTGTGGCTGTTGATTTTTCACCAGTGTCTAAGATACACGCTCAGTTAGGAAATGTGTTTGGCTCTGCCTGGAGAACCTTAAAACCAGGAAAGGGAACAATAACTGCTAAAAGTCCACAATTGTTTGTAAATCTGTTAACTATTTTTTTTTTTCAGACCTAACATTTATCTGAGCAGAAGAATATGGAGTGATGATATACTATACGAAAAATCCATGCAACTGAATAGGAATAATGTGACCAATGACGTAAACAATTGGTATATCCACCCGATCGCATGCTTGATGCCCCTCTCACATCTAACAGTTGTGCCCACTTTGACCACATGGCAGATACAAATGTGACTGCTTTGTTTTGATAATGAGAGTGAATTGATGTAAATTAATTAATAAAGTCAGTAAATTGTATAAATACCTAAACTCCAGGTTGGCTCTGATTTAAGGTGATACTACCTCCTGCCAGAGGATGTTGTATTCTCCATTTGAGTTGGAGAGCCTCCCTGACACTACTTTAGCTGTATCATGCTAAAGACAGGTTAGGAGTGGACTCACAGGACTTTCGTATCTGGCCTGCTTCACTCTTTAAGCTGTGTTGGACAGAATCAAATGTTTAATGTGCGCTTGGACTCTAATGAGAGAAATATTTGTGGAAAAGTGTGTGATGACTAAATGGTGTCATGTTAACTCACTGCTGAAGCCATACATTAGATGGATCCACTTGTGAAAAGGTCTTTAGAGTATTTTTACATGTCAGACACAACAGTGGAGATCCTAAACTGGTGAGTAGTTTATATATATAAGTTAGAATCAAAATTTTATTTAGCATCCACTACAAAAGACCAACAACAACACTGATACTAACCTTGCGGTGTTGTACTATCTTCAACCTAATATTAGTAAAATGTTTTGGTTTTGCAGGATATGATATACACAAGAACAAGGAAGCAGATAATAGTCTAAAAAAGATTAAATGATTTTTCAGCAGCGATGGTTCTCAGGTTCAGGATCAGCAGCGAGATGGACAACAGCTCAGGGGTCTCATTTTTAAAACTTTGCGTAGAATCCTTACTAAAACCGTACTTAAGCTCAGCAAAAAAAATCTACTTACGCCAAGTAAATCTGGTACCTACAAAACATGGAGTATGCACAGCTGCATGCAATCTCCACTTTATAAATCAAACTTTACCTAGAAATGTGCTCAGGTGTTTTTGGATCACATCCCGCCCTCAACACACCCACTTTCTGCCGTAAATGGTCAATGCAAAGTACCTTGTGGATCTCATGCATATAAATGAGCCGGCTCGTCCACCAATAAGGATGGCGACCGCAGATCAAGGAAGATCGAGGAAGCGCAACTTAACCGAAGCAGAAATTGAGGTAGTTGTGGGTGAGGTGGAAAAACGAAAGTTAGTGCTTTTTGGAGGACACAGCAGTTGCATAACAAATAAGAGAAAAGCCGTCAATGCTGTGAGTTCTTCAGAGAGATCTGTGGCGGATATAAAAAAAATGGTCCAAAATGAAGGTGGAGGCAAAAAAAAAGATGGCTTGCCACCGCCAGAGTATGTCTGCCACTGGCGGAGGCCCTGGCACCTCTGATCCTCCACAGCTCGCTGTTAGGATCTCAGCAGTACTCGGACCGGCAAGCTTGCATGGCATCATGCCGGAGAAGGAGGGAGACACTGACCATGCAGAGGAGACTTTTATTAATACAGATCAAATGTGTCCGTCATTAAAATATAAAACAAAACCAAATATCGTTGTTTCCCCCAATGACTCTAGAAGAAGTGTCCAACGAGGCATCCCGGGCGGCGCCTGAAGATGTGGCTGCAGGATTGGTCTGTCCCACCAGTGCGCCTCAGGGTGCATGGTGCACCTGGACGTGGCCGGGTGCTAACTGACACTGTCCTGCAGGCACAGAGGGTCATGATAAGTGCGGTGAACAAAGTGCGAGAAGAACTGCACAAAATATGTGACGTCCTGACTGAAATTTCAGGCACACTTAAAGAATTAGTAAAAAAAAAAAAAAATCATGCCTTCTCTGTTGTCCTATAAATGAGCTGATATTCCGCATGTGGGGATGGGGGCTGTGTGTGTGTGTGTGGGGGGGGGGCTTGTTTGTTGTTCTGTGTGTGCAAGAAGCGGTACAATCGATAATGATGCTGGAATAAATAATTTTATCCTTCTCAGCAGCAGCACTGCAGGTGCTCTCCATGTCCAAAATGTGCGTAAGCCAGGTTCTTAGTCAACTTAAAGTTGCGCACATTTTTCTGCTACAATTTTTTTTAGAAATCCCAAAGTTTGCGCGGAAAGTTGTTTACGCAGTTTTCCGACCCCGTTTTGTGCGTAAGCAAGCTTTATAAATGAGATTAGGGATGTCCAGATCCGATCACGTGATCGGAAATCGGGCTCGATCATGTAGTTTCAGACTCGATCAAAGTCGGACGTTACCTCCCGATCAGTACTCGGACATATATGTATATATATTCTTATTAGTTTTTAAAGCATCTATACACCTTTTCGTGTGACGTCAGTATCCAGGACAGTTTGCCTTGCAACCCGCAGCCGCCATTTTAAGAGGGGACACGTTTCCATGACGACCGACCGCAACGTGTGTGAAATGTGAATGTTAACAGTCTTGTAGTCTACACAACAGTGGAGAAGATGAGGACTTATAAAAACCTTGATGCGTATATTTTCTTCGAGGTAAGCTTTTTTAATTGGCTTCGTGGATAATGTTGTGTTGAGAATGTTGACACTTTAGCTCCACTAGATTCGCTAGCTGTGTTAGCATGAGTTCCGGTGAGTCCCGGTGTTAATTTATAGTCATATTAAATCCCTATGATATTATCTAAAACTGGTTCATGGAGTGGAGGTGATCATTTACTGCATGCAGAAGACAGCCCATGATCATGTCACTCTTTCTTCAGTATCTGCCATTCTGATCAGCTTATTTAATTACAGAACGTTTTATTTAATAACGTATTGTCCGTCCACCAGTTTGTGTGCCTTCGGACTGTTTGCGTGCTCACAGTACAGAATGCGCTCTGGTCATGTTAATTTTTACACACAAGTAACAACTTCATGACTCCCCACCATGAAGAAGAAAGTACTTTTTTACTGTTGTTTTTTCATTTTCATAGTAGTAAAACATAGTTCAGATGTTGCATGAATCATTGAAACATGAAATATTGACATTAAAGTCACTGATCTGCTTGAAAAACCTCTTTACACAAAATGCTCTTTATTTCGGCTTTTAGTCCTGAAACGTGTAGATTTTCATGAAAGTTGCTCTTTTGTACTGCAGATTACTAAATAACATAAAGAGGTAGAAACTTTTTTTTTTTGCTTTTGAAAGAAGACAGACAAAATCTTGTGCTGATGGTTTCAGAATTCACATAGTCATAGTAGAAAATATTCTGTGGGCCTTCAAAAATCAGTAAAAATGCTAAATATCTCTGGCACTGAGGAGGATATGAAATCTGAAAGTGGCTGGCACTGAATGAGTTAATAGTGATTGTTGTGACAGGAGCTGTAATAAAACAGCAGAAAAACTTTTACTTGGATTCATGACAGTTGGAGTCATGTTATTTATAAACATGGTATTCTGTTTTTGTTTATTTTAATCATCATCCCAGCAGCTATGTAAAGTAAATGGCAAATATTCTCTTTGGCTTTCATCATAAGGAAAACTGAATGCCCCTTCTCTGTAATTCTAATCTTCTTGTGTTGTTCCAGTGCAGCCATTCAGATTTGGTCATGCCTTCCTTCATGTTGTCCATGGTTCCCTATTCCTTCATGTTTTCTCAGAAGCTCTTTTTTATGAAGGATGAGAAGCGCAGATAGAATCTAACCATGCACATGCATTGACAGACACCTATATCAGTTCATGATTTATAAGCAGGCAAACTTCTGCATCATCCCAGAGGAACACGCAGTTTCTCTAGTCAAGTGCAAGTTGCGTCATCTGTGGGGAATTAGTTAATATTTTATTATGTTAAAAGCTCTACTGAAATAGTGCCTGTTAGAGTCAGCATTGTGCCAAATGCTGATTTAAGCACTTTACACTTTCATACACTAGCAGGGAACACTTAGATATTCTAATAACTTCAGAAAGCATAGCAGCAGCCTACACTGATGGAAACCAGAGGAAACTAAATGTATAGATCAAGTTGGTGAGGGTATCTTTAATCTTTAATATTACACCTATCGGCACCTAAAAAATAATGACATCATCAGGTTTGGTAAATGTAAATTAACAACTTGATTTAGAACAATCTAATTATACTGAAATGCAGAAGCTATGTCTGAAAAATTTATAAACTTAAACTTATTTATATGAACCCACTGAAAGAAACATGTAAACTCCATGCAGAAAGGCCAGAAGCAACAGATAGCTACCTGATATTGCTAATCAAATCTGCTGGTTAAATTATTATAAAGCAACTATGTGTACCCACCAAAGGTTTTGTCAGTTTGTTGATGACCAGATACTCCAAAAAATAATGGATAGGTGTAGCTTGATGAAAGGTCTGCAGGACTTCTCTCTAAACTGAACATGGCAGTACAATTTAAACTTAAGTTGCAATTGAGGGCTTTTTCACAAAGGATGTTGTTCTTGAAGCTTTGTAGCTCAAACTTCTCTACCGTGGTTTCATCTGTCCAAACATGATGCCATGCATTATGACAAACAGCTTATCCAAACTGTGAGCACCGTGTTGGAAGGCTGATGGTTTGGGCTTGTTCTGCATTGCAGAGTCTATGTATACCAAAATATTATAGTCGGTGGGAATCAATCTGTCTTGACAGCTGATCAAACTGGCTCATTAAACAGAACAAAGGTCAAAACACAGCAGCTGATCTACAACAGAAATCCTGACATTAAAAAAATAATCAAGGTGCTGCAATGACACAGTTGAAGTCCAGAACTAAACCTGATGTAGATGCTGGCGGGACCTTCAAGGAGCTGATCATGAACAAAGTCCAGACCGGAATTTGACTGAGATACTGGTGGGAATTTCAGAAGTCCTGGGCAGGAACTAATGTCTGCAAACCTCAATAAACTGAACTAATTGCGAACATGAATGGAACACGATGTTAACCCCACAAATTTAATAGCTCCCACAAACGAAATAACCCACAAACCTAATAAAAATTTGCAGCTTTAAATGTAATAATCCCACAGATGTAATAACTTTCCTGCAAACGTAATAGCAGTCGCCTACCACAAAATAATACCTAATTTCCTACAAAATTATTATTACATTTGTGGGATGGTAAAAATATTCATCTTCTAAAATTGTAATAACATCCCACAAATGTAAGAAATTAGTAAATCACATACATTTAAGTCATGCATGCATGACTTTTCAAGGTTTGAGCCTGGTTTCAAACCCAGGACCCTCTTGCTGCAAGGCAACAGCTTTACCAACTGTGCCAATGTCCATCCCTGCACAAGCAATATGTGAATAACCTGCTTTCCCAAAGTTTTTTCACACAAATAGACATTTTAGTGGGAGTGAAAGATTCCCTACCAATAATGAACATGGATTAATGGTGGTTGTTTTCCCTTGAAACTCGTTAAAACCCAGATAATGGTTTTCCTTCTGTACTGTGTGTCACTAAAGAATTTAAGGGTGTATTTGTATTGACTTAGTATGTCTGTAAAAGACTTTTGTTATTAACTACCGCTTTATGAATAAAAATGAATTTAACTGAGTTGAACTGACTTCTGTTACAATGAATGTATGGCTCTGTGACATCATGTCATTAAAAACATCCAGTATCTTTTTTTTCTAGCATACTATACATGTGTCAAACCAGAGTTCCTCCTATATGTTGGCTCACAAAAAAAACTACACTATTTCTGTTCAGTTTCATCTTGCATCATACAGAACTGTACCATACCACACTCACTGGTTAAAAATATCTACAGGACTCTTCCCTTACTGTTTTACAGAGGGAGAGACTGCGAAACATTGAGAGGATCTGCAACCTGCTGAGGAAGGTGAGTGGTCATTTACATTCATTCTGTATCACAAGCTTGATTGTAGACTGTTTTACAGGGATCAATGGGACATGGCCACATCATATATACAGTATGTATATATATATATATATATATATATAGCTATTTGCTAGCAGCAGTTGGCTTTTGCTTATTCTGCTGAATAGATTTCAATTTTCAGTGACGTCTTGAGTTGCACAGAGATTCATCCTTTCTCATCTTGCCACATGTTGGCCTGACTTTAGAGTGGGAGACAGACACTGAGAGCTGCTGTGTTCTACAAACCTATGCGGCTTGTTTCTTTGTCTTTTTGCCTTGAGGAATCAGCATGAGGATCCTCCCAGCTTCAGCATGACATCTGTTTCTCCCTCCACCCTTCTGAAAATCACACACTGTGTCTGAATCTGTGCATCCAAGTGTGTGTGTGTGTGTTTGTCTGCATTATGCTGGAGGCCTATTGGTTGAACAGCTGATGTTGGTTATCAGTGTTGTCAGCCGGAGTCCCCTCAAGCCCTCGACCGGCCCCTGGGGAGAGCCTTTTCTCCACAGTACTCTTGCAGCAACGGATACACACAAACACGCACATACACATTCAGAACCACTGTCCTTGAAGCTATGTCCTTCTGAGATCATTCGAGGTGACTGTAGATGTGCTACAGCAGTTAAACAAAGGAAAATACCAAATATCAGTTCAACAATGCCTAAATAAAAGCCCTGAAAGTGATTTCATGGAAAGAAGAAAACCACACACATCTGAACAGCTAAAAAAAATCAACATAACACAAGCGGATCATACAGTATCAATTCTGGATGTGATCAAGAACTGGTGGATGTATGCTTTAAGTTAGGTACAACAGTCAATCTCATCCTCTAATCCAGGACTAGTGATAAAACCCAGACTGGGTCCTGAATTTATAGTGCTTTACTTTGGGTACTATGGGTGTCCCTTCATCACAATTGCAATGGCATTACTGGAGTCACCTTCTGTTACAACACTAATGTAGTCAAACCAAAAATATTCAACCTGACACACATTTACTTACTTTTTGTGTTGAGTTTACTTTTTTGGCAGCACTGTAAACAAAGGTAAAGAAAATAGGGGGAAAAATCTGCATGCTCTGGGACTTCCTTCATAAGGAACAGAAAAGGATAGAAAAATCTTGATGGAAAAGCGGAAGATTGAAATTATTGCATTTGCTCAGCTCTTTATGGGATGCCCTGACTGTGCTTTAGGATGACGGTGGAATGTTTAATGTTTTATTATCTGATAATACAACATTCATTCAAAATGTTTCAGGGTCTTCTGTAAAAATAATGCCATAAAAATTCTATTTTATTCAGATTTTTCTACCTGAGATATCATTAGAGAATGAGCTACATTTGTTACAGACAGTTAAACCCAAACCAAGCCTGTTGTCATGGTCCTGTGTTTTTTATGTTTAGTTTGGTTTCATTGAATTTCATCTTGTGAAATTTGACTCTGTTCACTCTTATGCCAACTCTGCCTTGTTTCTCAGTTTACTCTTTCTGGTTTATGTTCTCACCTGTCAGCGGGTCCACTTTTTAATCACCTACCCCAGGCAGTATAAATACCCTTCTCTTTCCAAGTTTGTCAGATCCTCATGTGTACCTGGTCCCGTCTCCTCATGCTTCCCTTGTTCCAGCTGTATTCGTATTTCTCTAATGGTGCGTTCACACCGGCCCAACCATAAACGTCAGAAGCGTCAAGTTTACATGTAAAGTCCATGGCGGAGTCCGTCAGACCAGCGTCAGTCTCTGCGTTGCTTTGTGAGCATTAGCAGCGTCAACTTTTTAAGCTTTTCAAGCGTTTCAGGCGTTAACGCTTGAAATGTGAGCAACACAGAAGTTCAGCTAGCTGAACTTTTGACGCTCTTGAAGCGGCATGTCAACCAATCAGAGTGTCTCATCGTAGTGACGTCACTGCACGTAACCTGAATGAAGCAGGAAGTCGTCAAACAGGGCACGGGACAGACATAAGTAGCACTGGAAGCAAACCTCATCCATATGTAGCTCCTGGAGCAAATGGTTTAACTCTTCAAACTCAGAACGCATCTGAAGAATGGGGTGTATCCAGAAACGGAGTAAATAAAGCCAAGCCACTCTCTCTATATGATCCGTTCAGCTCAGAACATCCGATAACAAAGGAAGCCCCGCCTACGCGCTCTTTTTAATGGTCAGGCGATACAAGCTTCAACTTTGATGCTTCAAACCTGAAGCGTTGTGAACGTTGCTTGACGTTGAGAAAGCGGCCGGTGTGAACGCACCATAAGAGGTCTGTTTTTCTATCATGTCAGCCCTTTTGTTTTCTCACTAAAGTGATTAATTTTTACTTAATACCTGCTTCTTAGAGTCCTGCCTGTATCGCGGTCCATTCATCCACTCAACCCTGACACATGTGTTGCCATGGTTACAATTTAATAGATCTTTCTTCATATTGCTTTGTATTACCACCCTCTGGTTGCAGTTGTTCTTTGTAAAACACCTGCGTTAAGACAGTTATCACCTTCCTCTACCTAGATTCATACCTTATTATCTTTTCTTCAGGACTAGATCTTTTTCATCAATTAAGTTCTAGTTTCTGAACTTAGGCCGCACATTCTTTTATGGATGTTGCATTACAACGTCAACAAACAACAAATATCCACTTTAGCATTAGATTCAACATAGGCTGGTAAATATTTATGAAGTCAAAGTATGTCAATAATATTAATGTTTAATGGTGCTGTGGTGAGTAAATTAATAAACAGACTTAAGTAACTAAAGGCAATAAAAAGACAGCAGCAAAGGGGACACAGTGCTTCAACACCTGCTAGCATCTTGTGCCATACATCTTAACACATTTTCAGCTGAAGAAAGAAGAGCCTAAATCAATTTGGAAGCCAATATTTCTATTGTGATCTGAGGCAGGGAGTTCTGCTGCACTGCAGAGTGTTTGTCTACATCTCCACAGTCCTCCTCCAAACCATTCAGCTCTCTTCAGCTGGCACAGTCACAGCACCGTGGTGCTGTCTGATGTGGGTAAAAGCTTTGGCTGCTCTTCGTGTCGTTGGCGTACCTGGTTTTAGTTTTCCAGTTGATGCATAAAGGTAGATGGAGGAGTGCCATGTTTGTACTCAGAGGACTGTGTTGGGTTCAGGTTGGTTCTGGACCGCTGCAGCTGCAGGCTCATGCTGCTGAAAGTAATTTACTGGGATGGATTGTGTTTTTTACTTTCCACATTCTGCATGTGCCCATATGTTCATTAGATGTGATCATTTTGCTTGAACTAAGGAACAAGTGGGTTGTCACAGCAACAGAGCAAATCTTCATGTAGTCATTAGCTTTCCTCCCTTTATTTTTCATCTGTCTTTCCCCTCTTCAGTTTCTCCTGTTGTTTTTATACCTCACTCTTCTTCCTCCTTTGCCACATCTTCTGTAGCAAAGAGCTAGTGCCTGAAGAGTTGCATTGTATGGAAGTATTGTATTTCCATACAAAATACAAAGGAGGTTAATGGTTCACACACTGTCTTGCTGTCTGAAGGACTCAGCTTTAGTTTGGATGTTCTTAATCTGCTGTTGAACCGTTTCTGATTTGATATTGAGTTTTACATGAAATGTTTTTAGAACAAGTCCTGAATTGTATCTGACCTGCATTCAATGTTCAAACATTTTCATAAAGTATATTTTGCATATATTTCTTTGGAGAATTTATTGTGAACTATCATATAAGAATGGTTGATTGTATTGTACTAAATCATGACTATGCTGTTATTATTGGTGTGGCATTTTGTTCTTTCCTGTGACTTTGAAGCAGCAAATCTGTGGAGTTCACGGGGGGTATAAAGAGGAGACCTAGTCTGTGTTCATTGTGTATTTTAGAATCTTCCAATGATTTTAAAATCTATAGAATAGAATAAAACAAATTTTTATCTCACAAATAAGAAATTTGATTATAAAGGAATGAAGGGAGTTGTGTGTCCTGCTGTTGTGCCAATATTTATGTTGACATGGAAATTTAACCCAGCTAACCATATTCCATACGTGTTGTTCATATGCAAGGATTCAGAAATAGCACAGTGCATTGTTGTATCTTGTTGTTGGTCTTTATTGTTGTCCATTCCAGTTTGGATGCTTTACCTCTTGAGGGATTTCTGTTATTACTTTGTCACTTTTTGCCATCTAATATGATAAATAACCATAGCAACAAGAGAGTTGTTGCAAGAACAACTGATGGATATTTTTATTCCCTAAAAAATATAATATCCAAATTAAAACCCCAAATTTCCGATGAGTTACACGTTGCAGTTAATACGTAACAAATCTAGAGGAGGAACAAAGCAGAGAGAAAACAAGAGGAAGCTTAAACCATCTCTTCCATGGATTATAATGGGAAACGTGAGATCTTTTACAAATGATGGACGAGCTTGAAAAGCTGACAAGGAGTCGGTCAGAGTATCAGGAATGTAGCATTATGTATTTTACTAAGACACAGGTACAGGAGCAAATCCTGGACTTTAGTGTTACTTTCAGACAATACAGGCAGAAAGAGATTTAGATTTTACTCCATCTCAGTCAAGCATGTTGGTGCTGGTCCATCGAACATCACAAAGAGTGTCCCCTTCTCCTGTTACAGGAGATTCTTCTATCCCACAGGTATGACTCCCTGAAGGAACTTCCCCTTATGAACTGAACCTGACTAAGTCTCCAGCGATCATTTGAAGAGATTTTAAGATACATTTTAACTCATCTGAAAGTTAAACATTTCTGCTAAACCTTTGTGTACAGTGATTCTAATTTTGTATTCCCAGTTATAAGATTATAGTGTTTAAAGGTTTTTTTTTTAATGTAAAATTCAAACAAATTCCCTTTCATTGTTTACATTGGAGGACTCATGCTGCAATAGTAAAAGGTAAATGGTGTGTACTTGTATAGCACATTGATACAAGGAGGTAATGTTTTGATTGGGGTTTGTTTGTTTGTCTGTCTGTTAGCAGGACAACTCAAAAACTCATGGATGGATTTTGCTGGAATTTTCAGGAAAGGTCCGAAATGACCCTAGGAACAATCAATGAGATTTTGGGGGTGATCCGTATTACCATCTGGATCCAGGAATTTTTTTAAGGATACGGACATTCTACAATATGTTCAAGTGCTGCTTGGCGGAGGTCTGTGCTCTCTGAGTGCTTTTCTAGTTTTTAAGTTGGGCTCCCTCAAAGCGCTTCTCACTACAGTCTATCATTCACCCATTCACTCCCATTCACTCACACATTTGGTGGTGATAAACTACACACATTGTAGCCACTGCTGTCCTGGCCCACACTGACATTGTTCAACTTAGGATTGTCAAAATTTGATGGATTTTTTTTTAAACAACTGCAGCAACAACAAAAATTTTACCTCTATTATAAACAACTTTTGACTTTAAATAGCTGACCTTTATAATAGTAATCCAAAGTCACATTGACTTGTTAAAAATTGTTCTGGGTTGAATGTGCTGCTCTGTGTATCAAACTGATCCAGTTATATTAATTTCTGAAATTTGATTTTGATTTGATATGCCTTTATTGACCCACGGGGGGAAATTACATGGAGATACAGAGAACAGCTTGACCGTCACTCTCCCGGCAGCCAGGCCCCTGAGGCTGGCGCACATTGCTCAGGTCAAGCCAAGGTCACACAGGAGAATACATACATACATACATACAGTGGGGCAAAAAAGTATTTAGTCAGCCACAAATTGTGTAAGTTCTCCCACTTAAAAAGATCAGAGAGGCCTGTAATTTTCATCATAGGTATACCTCAACTATGAGAGACAAAATGAGGAAAAAAAATCCAGAAAATCACATTGTCTGATTTTTAAAGAATTTATTTGCAAATTATGGTGGAAAATAAGTATTTGGTCAATAACAAAAGTTAATCTCAATACTTTGTTATATAGCCTTTGTTGGCAATGACAGAGGTCAAACGTTTTCTGTAAGTCTTCACAAGGTTTTCACACACTGTTGCTGGTATTTTGGCCCATTCCTCCATGCAGATCTCCTCTAGAGCCGTGATGTTTTGGGGCTGACGCTGGGCAACACGGACTTTCAACTCCCTCCAGAGATTTTCTATGGGGATGAGATCTGGAGACTGGGTAGGCCACTCCAGGACCTTGAAATGCTTCTTACGAAGCCACTCCTTCGTTGCCCGGGCGGTGTGTTTGGGATTATTGTCATGCTGAAAGACCCAGCCACGTCTCATTTTCAATGCCCTTGCTGATGGAAGGAGGTTTTCACTCAAAATCTTACGATACATGGCCCCATTCATTCTTTCCTTTACACGGATCAGTCGTCCTGGTCCCCTTGCAGAAAAACAGCCCCAAAGCATGATGTTTCCACCCCCATGCTTTACAGTAGGTATGGTGTTCTTTGGATCCAACTCAGCATTCTTTCCCCTCCAAACACGACAAGTTGAGTTTCTACCAAAAAGTTCTATTTTGGTTTCATCTGACCATATGATGTTCTCCCAATCCTCTTCTGGATCATCCAAATGCTCTCTAGCAAACCGCAGACGGGCCTGGACGTGTCCTGGCTTCAGCAGGGGGACACGTCTGGCACTGCAGGATTTGAGTCCCTGGCGGCGTAGTGTGTTACTGATGGTAGCCTTTGTTACTTTGGTCCCAGCTCTCTGCAGGTCATTCACTAGGTCCCTCCGTGTGGTTCTGGGATTTTTGCTCACCGTTCTTGTGATCATTTTGACCCCACGGGGTGAGATCTTGCGTGGAGCCCCAGATCGAGGGAGATTATCAGTGGTCTTGTATGTCTTCCATTTTCTAATAATTGCTCCCACAGTTGATTTCTTCACACCAAGCTGCTTACCTATTGCAGATTCAGTCTTCCCAGCCTGGTGAAGGTCTACAATTTTGTTTCTGGTGTCCTTTGACAGCTCTTTGGTCTTGGCCATTGTGGAGTTTGGAGCGTGACTGTTTGAGGTTGTGGACAGGTGTCTTTTATACTGATAACGAGTTCACACAGGCGCCATTAATACAGGTAACGAGTGGAGGACCGAGGAGCCTCTTAAAGAAGTTACAGGTCTGTGAAAGCCAGAAATCTTACTTGTTTGTAGGTGACCAAATACTTATTTTCCACCATAATTTGCAAATAAATTCTTTAAAAATCAGACAATGTGATTTTCTGGATTTTTTTTCCTCATTTTGTCTCTCATAGTTGAGGTATACCTATGATGAAAATTACAGGCCTCTCTGATCTTTTTAAGTGGGAGAACTTACACAATTGGTGGCTGACTAAATACTTTTTTGCCCCACTGTACATACATACGTACAAACATATACATAAGCACGCATAAAACATAAATGTGTTAGAAAAAAGAAAGATGAATAAGACTACATTGGGGCCCGAGGAGATAAAAAAAGGTCCTTACACCCAGTGCCCACAAGGGGGGGTGCGCTGGATGGAAGCACAAAAGACTCCTTAGCAGGGGGTGAACAGATACCACGCATACACGATGAGGTCATTAAGGATGTGAGTGCAATCAGTGTTTGTGAATGTGTTAAGGAATGTAAACACCGTCGCTGAGCAACGCTCTCAGATGTTTTTGACAGGAAGTCTCTGACCTTGGGAAAGTCTGTCTTCCAGCTTCAGTGTTTGGAGTGAGAAGGGGAGGGAGACCGAGTGTCCTATCTGCATTCTCAGGGGAGTTTGAAGTGTTGACCTTCAGCCCAGCCAAAACAAAGATAAAGCCAAGTTAGAGCAGACTGTAGAATTCAGCAGTCTTTTCAGACCATATGGTACACTTATTTCAGTGGAGAATCTGAAACAGCCGAATCAGACCAAATCACATGAAAAACAGCCAATCAATCACTCCTCCACACTGAACCGAACCTGCAGCTTCTCCAAGATGACACCCTCCCTCCAGTGAGATCCTAACCACATCAGTATATGATCCAGACCCCGCGAACTTTTAGTCCGAATGCTGCAACACTGTAAAAATGGATTTGCTGAATACACTTCAACTTGACAGTGATAGTTCATGTAACCTAACTGAATCAAAGCAACAGGTAAACTAGACTGAGTCGAGTGCAGTCACAAATCCCTTTTTACAGTGCAGGTAAGGTTAAATACTTTCCATTTTTTGGAATTTGTCGATACATTAGGTGACTGCCAGCTCCAATCAGCAGGTTCCCATGATCAGTAATCCAAATAATACCATCCTCCACCGACAGAGCGTGGGTCAAGTCCGAGCATGGTGGCTCCNTACAGTGGGGCAAAAAAGTATTTAGTCAGCCACCAATTGTGTAAGTTCTCCCACTTAAAAAGATCAGAGAGGCCTGTAATTTTCATCATAGGTATACCTCAACTATGAGAGACAAAATGAGGAAAAAAAATCCAGAAAATCACATTGTCTGATTTTTAAAGAATTTATTTGCAAATTATGGTGGAAAATAAGTATTTGGTCACCTACAAACAAGTAAGATTTCTGGCTTTCACAGACCTGTAACTTCTTTAAGAGGCTCCTCGGTCCTCCACTCGTTACCTGTATTAATGGCACCTGTGTGAACTCGTTATCAGTATAAAAGACACCTGTCCACAACCTCAAACAGTCACGCTCCAAACTCCACTATGGCCAAGACCAAAGAGCTGTCAAAGGACACCAGAAACAAAATTGTAGACCTTCACCAGGCTGGGAAGACTGAATCTGCAATAGGTAAGCAGCTTGGTGTGAAGAAATCAACTGTGGGAGCAATTATTAGAAAATGGAAGACATACAAGACCACTGATAATCTCCCTCGATCTGGGGCTCCACGCAAGATCTCACCCCGTGGGGTCAAAATGATCACAAGAACGGTGAGCAAAAATCCCAGAACCACACGGAGGGACCTAGTGAATGACCTGCAGAGAGCTGGGACCAAAGTAACAAAGGCTACCATCAGTAACACACTACGCCGCCAGGGACTCAAATCCTGCAGTGCCAGACGTGTCCCCCTGCTGAAGCCAGGACACGTCCAGGCCCGTCTGCGGTTTGCTAGAGAGCATTTGGATGATCCAGAAGAGGATTGGGAGAACATCATATGGTCAGATGAAACCAAAATAGAACTTTTTGGTAGAAACTCAACTTGTCGTGTTTGAATGCTGAGTTGGATCCAAAGAACACCATACCTACTGTAAAGCATGGGGGTGGAAACATCATGCTTTGGGGCTGTTTTTCTGCAAGGGGACCAGGACGACTGATCCGTGTAAAGGAAAGAATGAATGGGGCCATGTATCGTAAGATTTTGAGTGAAAACCTCCTTCCATCAGCAAGGGCATTGAAAATGAGACGTGGCTGGGTCTTTCAGCATGACAATGATCCCAAACACACCGCCCGGGCAACGAAGGAGTGGCTTCGTAAGAAGCATTTCAAGGTCCTGGAGTGGCCTAGCCAGTCTCCAGATCTCAACCCCATAGAAAATCTCTGGAGGGAGTTGAAAGTCCGTGTTGCCCAGCGTCAGCCCCAAAACATCACTGCTCTAGAGGAGATCTGCATGGAGGAATGGGCCAAAATACCAGCAACAGTGTGTGAAAACCTTGTGAAGACTTACAGAAAACGTTTGACCTCTGTCATTGCCAACAAAGGCTATATAACAAAGTATTGAGATTAACTTTTGTTATTGACCAAATACTTATTTTCCACCATAATTTGCAAATAAATTCTTTAAAAATCAGACAATGTGATTTTCTGGATTTTTTTTCCTCATTTTGTCTCTCATAGTTGAGGTATACCTATGATGAAAATTACAGGCCTCTCTGATCTTTTTAAGTGGGAGAACTTACACAATTGGTGGCTGACTAAATACTTTTTTGCCCCACTGTA
Organism: Pachypanchax playfairii; assembly: GCA_006937955.1. Classification (NCBI taxonomy): domain Eukaryota; kingdom Metazoa; phylum Chordata; class Actinopteri; order Cyprinodontiformes; family Aplocheilidae; genus Pachypanchax; species Pachypanchax playfairii. Next base: position 2,451,376 of record SSNP01000065.1, read on the forward strand.
ACTGAATCAAAGCAACAGGTAAACTAGACTGAGTCGAGTGCAGTCACAAATCCCTTTTTACAGTGCAGGTAAGGTTAAATACTTTCCATTTTTTGGAATTTGTCGATACATTAGGTGACTGCCAGCTCCAATCAGCAGGTTCCCATGATCAGTAATCCAAATAATACCATCCTCCACCGACAGAGCGTGGGTCAAGTCCGAGCATGGTGGCTCCCCCTTCACGACCCTCAGTTGTAGTAAAAAAGTCTTTCAATGTGCAAGTGACCACGATACCAGATCCATAATTTCATATTCGAGGAATTTGTGGGTGGGAGACTGAGAGACACACAAAAAGCAGGGGAAAAGGGGAGGAAATAGCAGGAGCAGAACAGAAAGTGTGTGCCTCACCGAGAGATCAGCAAGAAATGTTACACTAGGTTCACATTGTGCAGTTTTTGCAGCGTGGATCACGGTATAATATGGCTCTGGCTTTTCTCTTAGTGAAACGCCATTAATTTAATATAACAGGCACTTACAGTTTGCATTTACTACTGGCACAAATGTGCCAATATATAGGTCATCTTTAGTTAAGAGTTTTAAGGAAGTTTTATCCTTAATCAGTGTGAAGTAATAATTCTACAGTTCAGTGATTGGACTACAGTGAGTCATTTTTGACTCATTGTTAATCATATTAACCCATGTGCCCAAATTCTTTTAAGCGTTTTAAGGCATATAATTTTATCAGTTGAGTTCCTTTGAATCATGTTATGCATTTACTGTTTCCATTTTGTACTTGTTTTTTTTTTTTTTTTTAGAAAAAAGTCTTTTTATGACTGGCAACTATTGTTGCAAGTGGTCACACAGCTTGTCAGTAGGTCAAACGGAAGAAGAATCTTCTTCCTGTTATCCTCTGGGGTAGTGAAAGTAAAACTGTCAAAATTTAGTCTAATAATGACAATAATAGCAAAATAATAATATAGTAATGACAAAATAATAATATAGACATAATAAATAATAGTGGAAAGGTGGAGCCTGTATAAAATTCAAAACAAAAACATTTTGAACTGGTTTCTTCATTCACATTTTTTTATACTAAAAACCTCAACAAACATTTTTTTCTTAGAACCTCTATAAACATAGGTATATATGTATATAACAGATTGGTCACAGTCTGTGTCGTGTGTGCATTTTGGACTCAAGCACAACTGTGATTTCTGCCACACTTTCAGAGTCCTGCAGCATGGCTTAATTGTTAATTTTAATGATTTATATTTACTCATTTAATTATTGTTTTTATTTATTTATTATTATTTTTCTCTTTCTCTTAATGATCAATTTGGTTTTATCAAAATAAATGTGTTTTATGAATCACCAATTGTTTTTTACTTGTTCTTATCCTTTTTAATGTGTTAATCATTCATTTTGATTCCAGTGTTTTCCTCATGGGGGTCGTCCACACTGGGGTTTTGGTCTGCTCAGTCTACAGGGTTGCTTCTACGGGAATGTCTGTGTTGGGGAACCGGGGTCCCTCTGTGCAGCCCTGTGACTGTACGTTGGGCCCTGGCCCTGATTTTATCAAATAGCACAGCAGCATTATTCTCCATGTAACATGTAGAAGCAAAATGCTAAATGACCCAAATTATTTTAGTTGTGTAAACTACCATTCCAGAGTTAGTGACAACGGATTTTAGTTCATTACCTGCATCACAACTAAGTTATTGTAAATCTTCAGCACTCTGCTATCATCAAAAGTCACTGGTCATCTTGATACAAAAGTGCAATTTTTATGTCTTGTTTACATACAGATAGATTCAAATTAATCTTCACTATGGAATAACAATGGCATTTAAGGCCATTCATTTTTTATATGTTATATTTATTTGATTTTTAAGTATTCTGAATCATTTGTTGTGAATAAACTATGGCCAAATTACAAATTTTACAAATGGTCATAAAGCATTTTCAGATATGAATTAGAAATAAATTTGCATTGGGTTTTCCTAAAAATTTCAATTTTTTTTTTTTTTTACAACTTTTCAAAATTTTTCATTTAGATGTTTTGTATTTTTTTCTGAAAATGTGACAATGCATCATTTTATTCTATTAGCAGCACAAATGCTAAAATTAAATAAAGAAAAGTTGTATTTTAAAAGAGTAAATATGAAAAATAACCCAAAATTTCATAATACAAAAGAGAAATTCTACTTTGAAAGAATGAAAATAAGGAAATCCAACTATGATTATTATGATGCTCTGTTGACTCATTAACTGGTTTTTATTTCTGTGCCCACATTTCTAGTGAGTTAGCAGGGCTGTTCAGGTTTACAGTGTATCATTTCGCCTCTGTAAATCTGTCATGCAGAAATACTGTAAGTTTGCCGTGAGCTCTGGACCTGTTAAGATGGAAAAGGAATGGGGAGGAAGTAAGAGATAAGAGGAGAGGGGTCGTGACTAGAGAATCGGGAGCATCAGAGCAGGATGGTGAAAGAGGATGGGGGAAGGGGAAAACTCTTCTTTGTGAACAAAATAGCTACTACTATTGTGTTTAGCATGAAAGGAATATTGAAATTCATCTGTACTGATGTAGACTGGAAGCAGCCCACATATTTAGTCTGTTACAGAGAGATAAAATTAAATGTATGTCAGGTGCATTTAATGCCCCACAAAGATTGTTTATTCCCAACAATGTCAACAAAAACATTGTTTGCACGTTTTATGAATAAAATTCTGCTGTGGTTCTCGAATTTTGTGAATATACTGGCCACTTTATTAGGTACACCTTGCTAGTGCAGCAGGAAAATGTGATGGGTAGTTTAAAATGGTTTATTTTTAAAACACAGTAAAATGTTAATATACACACTGGGGGCAGAGCACATTGCGTGAATCCAAGTGAAAACTGTCAAAAAGTCGTACATGTAAAATCCAATTCTAAACAATGATCATGATAGTGGCTAGACAGAAGAAGGTCCCTAATCCAGAAATCTGAAAACAATTCCCTCCCAGGGGACAAATTAGAAACGTGGTTGATAAGTCAAGCACAAGGTCTGATACTGAGGGCAAGCAGAACATGAACTGAAACCAAGCGCTGGAATGACACGGCACAGGGGTGTGACAATATGATGTTTAATAACAGAGAAATGACAGAGAACAGGTGCAGATAATAAGCTTAATTAACACTGCGGTGTGGGAGAGAACACAACATGACATGAACGCAATGGCTTCACAGTGGTCTGAGTAGACTGACAGCACTATAACCTCACATAGACACAGTATGACAGAATCTAAAATAAAAACCTGATCTGGACCTAAAAACACTGTGTTTAAATTAGAGACAAACATGGAAGTGTCAATCAAACAAAAGGTGTTTAAAGAGGCCATTTCACACAAATTTCATGACTTTGTGGTTATTTCTTAAGTATTAACCTGTAATATGAAACATCTTATATCTAAAAAACATCAGGAAACACTTATGAACAGACCTTTCAATCTTTCTGGATGAAGATTCGACTGGTTTCGTCAGGCTTCGGGCAGCAACTCATTCATATTCATTATTTGAATTTGCTGGACTCAGATTGGCTAACAAACTAGCCTATGAGAGCAAGTTATACTGTTTCCTGCCCTACTGCGCATGGCAAACAAACACATACTCTCCTCTGGTTTGTTATGTCTTATGCTACAGCTTTAAGCCAGCAGTATGCTAGGCGTGGTTTCAACTGTGGGAGTTGATGAGTACTAACGAGCTCCCTGGAAATGTTGCCAACCTGGTGTTTTTTCCTCTGTTGCCCCTTATGTTCTTTTGATTAGTAATGCCTCTCTAGCCTCTGGTCAGGTACCAGTGTATTTGAAGAGTTCAGTTAGTCACCCACTGATAAAGAAATCAAACTTGGATCCTTCCTTCCTAAGTAGCTTAAGACCTATCTCAAAGTTCCCATTTCTTGCAAAGATATTAGAAAAGGTCGTGGTCAAGCAGCTCACCACAGTCCTGAACCAGCACAACATTTTGGATAAATTTCAGTCTGGTTTTCGTAAATTACACTCTACTGAGACTGCTCTTCTTAGAGTTTCAAATGAGATTTTGATGCAGTACGATTCAGGAAAATGTTCATTGTTGATGATGCTGGATCTCAATTCACCTTTTGACACTGTCGACCATTCAACGTTGATAAACAGGCTTAGGTGTTGGGCTGGTGTGTCAGGCAAAGCTCTCGAATGGCTTTCTTCCTACTTGTCAAACATATCGGTCTTCCTGGCCTCCTCATCCTACAGATCTTCATCCTCTTCTGTTCACTATGATGTTCCTCAAGGTTCTGTTCAGGGACTTATGTTGTTTGTGCAGTATCTCCTTCCCCTTGGCACTATTTTGTCCTCTATAAAGGACATTTCTTATTTCATTTGGATAAAAAGAGATAAGAAGCTGTATGTCGTCAGCATAACAATGATATCTTAGCTCCACAGTCTGTTACTTTGCCTAAATGCTGTTAAATGTTGGATGGCTGAAAACTTCTTTCAACTAAATGACCAGAAAACAGATGTCCTTATTTTTGCTTCAAGAAAAAACCTTGACAAGATAAAGCAGTTCTTGGAACCCCATGGTCTATTTGCAAAGCCTACTGTTAAGAACTTGGGAATATTGTTTGACTTAAGTTGCACTTTTGAAAATCATGTTAAGTTGTTGGTCAGGTCTTGCATGTATCATCTTAGGAATATTGCAGAACTTAGCTAAATATTCTCTCAAAAAGAGATGAAAGTTTTAATTCAGGCTTTTGCGTCTTTACGGTTGGATTATTGTAATGCTCTGTATACTTGTTTATGTGGAGCTACACTTGATCACTTACAGATTGTTCAAAACGCTGCTGCAAGGCTATTAACAAGGTCCTCAAAATACTGCCACATAACTCCCCTACTCATGGAACTTAACTGGCTTCTAATTTCCTATTGTGTGAAATTTGAAATTCTTGTCTTGGCATGGAGAGCTCCACATGGACAAACCCCTGAATACATCTCAGAACTTCTGATCTCCTACACGCCGTCCAGAATGTTGAGATCATGCACGCAGGACCTCTTGTTCGTTCCTCAGACTGAAAACAAAAGGTGACCTTCCCCGTGGGGGCTCAGAGACTTTGGAATTCGTTGCCTTTATCACTAAGATCTGTGGACGCTGCTGCTGTTTTTAAAGGCCAGCTTAAAACGTATCTTTTTAAATCTGCTTTTAATTTGATTTAGTCGTTTTATTTACATATTTAATGTTTTTATCCTTTGTTTTGAAGCACTTTGTGATCTCTATCTTGAAAGGTTCTATATAAATAAAGTTTTATTTACTTAGCTGTGACAAAACAAATACAGGCCGTTCAAACTCGGGTGTTATCACCACCTTCGTAGTTTGAGAGATAAAAACTGAAAGAGGAGTTGTTGACCTGTTTTCACACCCAGTATGAAGGTAAGAACACCTGTGGAGCTAAAATATTCAACAGAAACCCCAGATTTTTTTTTATTTTTATGGAATGGCCTCTTTAATGGGGGCGGCTGTGGCTCAGCGGTTAGAGTGGTCATCCTCCAGTTTGAAGGTTGGTGGATCGATCCCGGCTTCCACCGCCACATGTCAAAGTGTCCTTGGGCACTGAACCCCATGTTGCCCCCCGATCTGTGTATCGGGTTGTGTGAGCGTTAGCCCCTACCCTCTCCCCCCGGTTTACATACAGCATATCAGGTTGTGTGAATGGGTAAATGCAAAACCTTGTAGTGTGAAAGCGCTTTGAGTGGTCTGAATGACTAGAAAAGCGCTATACAAATACAGGACATTTACCATTTAAATAACCCAAATGTGACCATCCACAAGATAAAAAAAAACTAGAACTAACCAGAACTAAATCATTAAATCCCATAACCAAAATAATCAGTACAACACCAGGGGTCCATTTCAGAAAGCTTGGTCAACTTACCATTTGGTAAACCCTGAACTCGTGGTTAATCAACCAAGAACCTGCTTAGCCTGAGTATTTCGGTTCCAGAACACCTGATAAGAATCTGGTTAATCAACCTATTTCTTGTTAACCGAAGTTCATGACCGCACACCCTGAACACATAAAGACCTTCTCAATGGATCACCGAATTCATGAGTCACAATGGAAAGTAAAGGGGTAAAAGGGGCAGCATGTTTTTCAGAAGCGGAGTTGGAGGTCTTGATGCTGCTTATGAAGAATTCAATCCAATAAGTATAAAGAAAATCAAAACAGCTGCAGCAGCAAAAGAGAGAATGTTGTTAAAAAAAAAAAAAATAACAGAGTAAATGTTTGAGTTTAACAGATATCATAACTCTCAACTCTCTTTTATTATTTTTATTTTAAAAAATAAAATTTCATTTTAATTATTCATTTTCCACCCCTTTATTCCTACCGTGGGTTGAGGGGTGCTGGAGAATAATTTAAAATGTTTTTCGGTATTTTAAATAACCTTTTAATAATTACTTTATTTTGCCACCAATGTGTTAAGGATACAATAATATTGTAAATTGACTTAGACATAATTGACTCCTTGTTTAATCAAATGTAATCTGTCTGGAGCCAGAAGAACTCTATACCAGGTCAAGATGAAAGATGTTCAGAGATTAAGTTGCTATGGTTACTAACATACCTTGAAAGATACCTCCGTTTTTGGAACCGAAAAATCAGGTTATCTACAAACTTACCCTCAAACGTATCTGGTTATGTCACATAACCTGCTTTCTGGAACGAACCCCAGGACCCAAGAACAAAACAACCAATGTGGACAGAGGACAAATAATAGGCATTAAACATGACAGGGATATACAAGGGGAATTGTTTTTTTCTTTTTTTATCAATTTGATGATCTGATGTAATGCAGAAATGTCAAGCTTAGACAGGGTTTACTGTGAGGCTTTTGACATTCAGTATAAAATCCTCCTCACATCTTTTCCCTTTAAACTTGGCTTTTATCTCCTCATCTCATTCTCAGTATTTGTGTCTGGCATACAGGTGGAATTCAGCTCCACATCTCACAGTCTCATCCTCTTTGCATTTTGCCATTCACACATATACACACCCATCCACATGTGCACAGTGTTGAAGCCAGCAGCTGAGCATACAGGTAATGTAGTCTGTGTGAAGTGTACTGCACAGAGGGTGATATTTTTGTGATGTAAAAGGCACAAACACTTTCATATGGAGGCATAAGTAAATAAACAAAATATTTATTTGAATACATTTTTAACTTTAGAATTTTCCTGGTTGTGAGTGTATGCATGAATGGTTGTCTGTGTTATGATTCACAGGTGTGGTGGATCTCAATCGCAGAGAAGGAGATGGTGGCAATCTTAAATAAAAAGGAGTTTATTGAAAACACAGAAAAACAAACACAACTCAAAACAATCTATCTGTGGGAGACGGGGGGGTTTGTCCTATAGTCCAAAACCAAACATGAGCAAGCTTGAGGAGGCAGGCGTAAGTCCAAAAAACAAAGTGTAGAAAAACGTTGTGTCCAAAAAACCCAACATTGAACAATGACTCTAAACTAAAAATCTTGGCTATGATTCTTGGCTATGATAAGACATAGGACAAAATGACAGGAGACATGACTAGAAGGACATGCCGACAACAACAAGAGACAGAAGACAACGGTCCAGCACTGAACAGACAACAACTTCAACCTTTAATAGTGCCGTACCCAGACGAGACACAGGTGCAGATACTGAACTAATTGACAAAGGTGAAGAAAAGGAAATGACATGACCAAATAAAGAACACAGAACTGTTAAAACCAGAGAGACACACAGATCCTAAAACATGAAACCCTGATACTAGACTAAGACAACAATAAATTCAAAAGTTCACTAAACACACAATGACTAAACATAGAGAAACAGACACATAACTCTAAATATGAACTAAGCTCCAAAGCCCAAATCAAACACACATACGAAAACCCCTTAATCAAAACAAAACTCAAAAGCCCACAACAAAACATAAACAAGAGACCGTGGCTATCTTCACGGCTCCTGACAGTCTGTCTCCATGTGACCCTTTGACACTTGCCCATTGACCTCTGGTGGTATGTATCAGGTCCCTGCAACCCTGAACAAGAATAAGTGAGGAAAGAAAATTGATGAATGGTAATTAATTATTTTATGGAAAACATTGTCAAAGCAGCAAATAAAGGACTGATGAAAACCTCACTTTGACGTTTGAAGATCTTCCAAATGTTCTCTAATTGTGTGCTGCCTGGATCAAAAATCTTCAGAATTTTTATACAAAGCTTAGGTCACAATGACCCATACAAACACATCATTTGTACAAATGTCCTGTTTCCTATGAAATCTTGAGATTGTGAACATAGGAAGTTGGTAAGGTTTTAACTTGATGAATTCTTGAGATTATGAGGGGATTTTGCAGTATGCTGGCTGCAAAGTTCTTGCTCTCTTCATACAGGTGAGTTGGAACCTTCCTCCGGTCTACCAGTGACCAGCTTCCTACATTTTTTTTAGTAAGGTGCACTAACTACACCCTTGTGTGCAACCCACTGCAATTTCAAATCCTTGTTATGACGATCCTCTGGCTGTCGACACATTTTGTTGGGGAATATAAGTAGCAGAGGTCCAATATCTCAAGAACTCTGTGTTTTGAACATCACGTCTGCTTAGAAATTTGTTGAAAAGATTATTTTTAAAGCAGTACAGAATAACTTTTACATCTTTAAGCTACTGTTATGAAACTTGTCTAAATGGATACTCACCAAAAATCATGTTCAGTTTCATATTAGACATCACTTTGGATCCTCCAATGGCTTTACAATGGACTGGAAAACTTCAGTGGTTCAGGTCGCAGTCGGAAGTGGTGTTCTGACGATTTATGCTGCCCTGTCGAAAAATGCTGCCATAGAGCGAATTGACAACTTACATGTATTTCATAACGAGATTGCATTTAAGTTTATACCGTATCCTTGTTTATGGCGAGTGTGACCTGTTAATTATTTTAACATATTTTTATGATCCTTCACTGATATTATCTATATAAATGCCTCTGGGTCCTTATCAGCCGTTGTAACTCTCTCCTCTGGGTGTGTCCAAACATTTGCCTGTTGCTCTGACAATGCTAAGAAAGTAAAAATAATATAATATTTAGTGTTTCTGTCGTGGGAGAATTTCTTTTATAGGTACATGGTTACCACCCACCTTGAAAAGTTTGCCCCCTCACATTTACTTATGTGCCACAAACAGGACGTTAATATCACCAACTATTCTTATTAAGGTGTATCCATATAAATGGTCCACCCTGTATAGAAACCAAAAATAAACGATAAATCTGTTTATTGAAGTCAAGACTGCAGAACGGCACATGCGCAAAAGGAATCACTAGCACATCTCAACGGGTAGCATATTTCAATGGAACACCGGAATGAGCAATGGTCGTCTGAGACATGGCAGCGAAAAAGTTATTTAGTACTGCTTTAAGATGACAATCATGCAGGGAGACTCCAGCTGCACCTTTTACAGCTACAACTGCAGAACAGATGCTTTTGAGGACTTGGGGAGAGCATGCCAAACTGGCGGGTGCAGGAATGAATCCAGAGGCAGCACCTCTACAGCCATTCCTGGATACAATTTTATGAGCTGGACTGGGAGGGAGGGACCATAACCCCTTTGCAGTTGTTGCACTGTGTTACCTCACACATTATGAAAAATTAGAAGTGTAATTTTCTGGAAACAACAGCTTTTCATTGTGGTATGATTTTTCTAATTGTAAAAACATATAGTCCTCTACAATTTTCGACGCAAAGGACAAAGTGAATAAAAAGAAAATAATCCTTGATCATCATATGGCATGCTTAGGTTGTTTGAAAGACATTCACCCAGCGTTCCTATGCAGAGGATTTTTGTGGCATGTTTGTGGTAATTTAGACTACACTATTGGCCTGGCAAGAACTTCCAAATGGGCTATGAACACCTGATTCTTATGAGGCTTTCGTAAGGGCTGTATTAAGGAGGCCGTAGAAAATGATCCAAAAATAATTTCTCAGATGTTCGTACAGGTCATTGTGACTGAGGCTTAAAGTTTATTATTTTGATGATCCATCCTTAATTTGTCTTTGTGGATCATACAGTAAACTGTTCTTCAGCCCATGCAGTGATATCCTGTTGAGAGTCAGAACTGTTTTAAATGCAGTGCAGTCTCAGAGCCCTTAAATGACCAGCATCCAGTATTGACACTTGACCATTGGATACCTTCTGATTCTCTGAAGGTTTTGATGATATATTCACCATAGATGTTGGGCTTGTTAAAGTCTTGGGAATACTAAAATTAGGAATATTCTAGTAAAATCCTTCCACAATATTTTAGACCCAGTTTGTCTCAGATTGATAAAGCTATTCTCATCTTTACATCTGAGAACCTCTGCCTCTCTGAAAAGTTACTTTTTACTCAGTCATGTTATTAAACTGTTTCCAATTCATCTAATCAGTTGTCAAATGTTGTCCAGTTGTTTTTTTAAGTGAGCATATTTCTTGTTCCATGTTTTTGAGACATCAAATTCAAAATGAACTGTTATCTATGAAATGGTATAATATCTCAGTTTCAACATCGGATCTGTTGTTGATCTATTGTTGCTGTTAGTGAGAACAATTTTTTATGATATTTCCAAATTCAGATTTTTTACCTCTGACATTGCATCTGAGCTTTTTTTGAATTGGAGATGTGTGACCGCTCCATTCTTAAAGCAATTGCTTGGAAAATTTAATCAGCACATTCTTTTTAGTCATTTAAAATTACAAGTGGGGCACAGCTACAATATCTGGGCCACTTGTCACGATGTTGCTTTAGGCCCCACTTAATTACTGTAATTTGTACATCCCAGTAGAATTTATAGACCATTTTCAGCAGCAGATCCCAGTAATCATTGTGTTTTGGCTGAACAGCAATGGCACTAGGCTCATGGAATAATCTCCTGATAAGATCTCTTCAGGAGAGACCAAAATGAAACACACGGGGCTTCCATGATAGATGTTCAAGAAAACAAGGAATGGATGATTTTACTAGAGTACATTTACATTTTAAAAAATGTGTTAGTAATGAACAGGTTAATTTCAGTTCTCCATCGATATGAGTGTGTGGGTTAGGGTGGGTTATCCGGTCTTCTGAGATCAAATTATTAACAGTGAAGTTTTTCTCCTGAAGACTTATTGACTAGTGGGAATGATTGAAATCATAACATTGTTGAAATGGTTCATTGTTCACAGGGTCACTGCAGCATGTAGCATCCCTATATCTTCAGAGAATAAACTTTCTAAACGGAGACTTTCAAAAATCATAAAAACGGACTGAATGGCAAACAGAATAAGAGAACACGGAGTGATGACATGATGGCTAATAGGAGTGTTCAAACCCCTGAACTTAGTCAATTCAACCCAATCGGCTGGTTCCTTAGATAGGAAATGTTTTATTGCTAATTGGTTGATATCTCTCTTTCAAGTGCCTTGAAATAACTCTGTTATGAACTGGCGCTTTATAAATAAATAAAATTTAACTTAAGTAGTCATGCAGAAAAATAGAGCATGCTGAATGAAAGAAGTGATCATGTCAATTACTGTAATGAATAGTTGCTCAAAGTTTCAGGAAGTTCAGTCAATTGAGAGGTAGTAGGTTTCTGTGGGAAGATACTGAACAATGAATATTGGACCTGTTGTAGATAGCTCAAGCATGTGATCCCTCACTTATCACAGTTAATGGGTATATATTATATATTATATATATACAGTATATATATATAAAGCGGGACTCAGTATTGGTAGGTACTCAAAATTGAATTATTCAGACTCAGCGAGGGCGAAAAAACTTGATTGGGACATCCCAAGTTCTCATTCCACCTGTCAGTCAACCATGGCTCCAGCTTCCTGTTTACACCAATTGACAAAATCAAACTTGGAGGGTGCTGTCAGGGATGTAATCTCAGAGCTCTCCTACCTGCTGCAGCTGTGTGAGCTGTACAGCCAGGTGGATGACAGAGCAGGCCTCAGCAGGAGCAATGAAGATTGCTCAGCTGCGTCTTTTCCTGTTTTGCCTTCATCTCTTTCATCCCACCTTTGTTTATGTCCCTCAATATTTGCTAAGTGTTGCTTAGTGACCCAGTGCTCTTACTCAGTGTCCCTTAGAGTGGAACAGACCCAAAAAAGCTCTTAGATTTCCTTTCAACTGTGAGTTAATATGCTCCATGGTGGGTGGCCTTGCTAATTGGACTTGAAGAGGTTGAAAGTGAGCCACAGCGAAACTGTCAGGTTCCACTTTGGCTCTGAAAAGTGCGTGGGAGCGTTCGTTTCCCATGTTGGGTGGTGATGTCAGGGGTCTGGGAGCTGTGTGCATTGGCTCAGGGGTAATGAGAGGAAAAGAGACTCAGGAAGTCAACAAGCTCAGACACTTTCCTAAAGTGAGGAATGTTGTATCACATGGTTTGAAGATAAATGAGAGAAAACATCAATTAGAATGGGAAAAAAAAACATTCAGTAACACTTACAAATCTGAGACTTCTACATATTTCAACCATTAATATATCACAAAGGCACAAGAACCAGTGTTGCCAGCTCAGCAATTTTGTCTCTTTTCAGACCCCGTTAGCAACCTCTTTTCCAAAAAGCGCCTTGCGACATATCTAGCAACATTGCTAACCCACCTTAGCCACTTTATGTAGAGCTTTGACACCGATATTTCTTGCAGATTAGAGATGCTCAGACCTACTTCCTCCTAGACCGGGCGTCTCTAACCCTGTTCCTTGAGAGCTACTTTCCAGAATGTTTTAGCTGTATCCCTGCTCCAGCACAGCTGAATCAAATGAATGACTCATTAGCAGGCCTTGGCCAAACTTGATGGCAAGGTGAAGAGGTAATTCAGTTAATTGATTCAGCAGGGATACATCTAAAACCTTCTGGACAGTAGCTCTTGAGGACCAGGGTTGGAGATGTCTGTCCTAGACGCTCTGAAAGGGAATGATGCGCGCATGTGCACGCAGCACGATCACATGACATCGACTGACCAATCATCCACTGTTGTCAGTTTCTCACTCGAACAGCATCACTGGCGACCATCTTACCACAGTAAAGCTCTATCAGAACGTTTTGTAGTGAATGGAAGGTAAGTGATCTGGACTAAAAAACTCGCTGAAATTTTGACGGATTTTTAAACGGTTTGCTGTTTTACAATCGTTTTTAACGTGACTATAATTCTGGACAGTTTAAATGTTGAAATTGCAGTTTTTCTCTTCCAAAAACAAAGTAATAATGCAGCATAGTGGATCACAGCTACTATAGTGTGAGTTAACAAGTTATATGATTTACAATCAGTTTGGTTTGTTAAAAACATCCTGTGTTATGATACAGGACATTTCAGGCTTCATTGATCAGTGAAGATGTCAGCCTGTGAATGTTCACATCACTGTTTCAAAAAAAGAACCCTTCGGATCATCTGTCACCTGTAAGATAATGATGTATATGATGTTATTATACTCAGGATAATAATTAGTTACTTAATAGATGTACAATACAGGTCCTGAAAACCATGTAGAGAATTGATCAACCTCAAAAAGCCATTTTAGTGTCACGTTTTGATGAAGGTTTTAATGTTGGACCCAAGATGCAGTGAGGACAACAAAAACTAAAGTGCAACTAAACGTTTAATAAGAACCAAAAAAATGCTGACGCGGCAGCAAAACAAACTTACATGAGGGATGAAAAAGTCCAGAGATGAAAAACAACAAAAATAATCCATGGGGAAAATATAATCCAGACACAGAGACAAGACAGGAAGCCAGGCTGGGGAGACGGTTGTGTGGGGACACGACTCAGGAACCCGTGACAGGAAGAGTCCTCCTAACGGCATGGCAGACGGCCAGCGCAGAGGTACTCAGGCCCTGGAGAGACGCTCCAGGGACGGGAACTCGACAGACTAAGGTTAGGGACTTACAGGGTTTGCGACAACAGACCGACACCGAGTGACAAAAACTGGCTGCTTAAATAGTCAACAAACCAATCACTGAAACAAGAAACACCTGAACGGAAAAACACTAGACTGAAGACACAAGCTGAACTGACAAGATACTAAATGACACATGAAGAGAACAGGAAGTACAGACATAACCAAAACAAAAGCAAAACAGGAAACTAGTTCAAGAGAAAATAAAAGCTGAACCTAACGGCTGGGGATAAATCAAAACACTAGATACACATAGAAACATGAGGAACAAGGTGAAAGCACAACTTCCCAAAACCGCCATAATAATAATAAATAAACAAACCAAAAACCCCAGAACCTGACATTTAGAGGCTAATTTACGCAACTTATGCTTAAAAAAAACACAAACATGTGGTGACATGTTGACATCATTAATATCCAAATTAGCCTGTGACATTATTTGATGAAATCTAGTGACTTTCTAGGTTAACTTCAGCTACTTTCTGTCAGAGACAGTTGGCAACACTGACAAGAACACCGTTGTTTACTGAAGTTGTTAAAATACAGTATGATGCAGTTTTGAAAAAGTGGAAACAATTTACCCAAACCAATTAAACTTATTAGATGGTTTTGGTTTTTTTTTACTGCAAATCGGTTTATTTGTTTTAAAACATTAACCTACTCTTTAAAAAGAAAATTTAGGAACTTAAAGATTGTACAATTGAAAAATAACCCCCAAAAGCAACAAATTTCAAAATAAGTTGAGATAAATATTTATTTAAGTCACACAGAAGATAGACAACCTCCTGCTGAGACCTGAGCTTTATTTTGGTGTGAATTTTTCATTTCCTGTTGCTATATGGAATAAGCAGGAACCCGTAACTCTGAAAAACACTTTTAAAACCATCATATAATCTAAAGATTAACCCTAAAGTGCCGAAGTTTTCTTCTGCAAAGTAAAAGTTTGGACAACATATTTTCTAAGAGCTGTTGCTCTAAAAATCTAAAACGCAACATTTCTGAAGCAACAAATTTAATGATGAACAAACCTCTCAACAATAAGGTTTTTTCCCTGTCCTGTCCTGATGTATTTGACAAACAGAATTGTGGGTCTGGGTGCCTTTTTATGTCAGGACAGATTTATTCTTACAACAGTTAGGGTTGAATTTACTTTCTGTTGTATGATGCTCTTTATTTCTATGGCGCGACTGACCATATCTGGTTTCGGAGGTGGAGTGGAAAGGCAGAGAGACAAAGACACTCAGATGACAACATTAAGGCAGAAGGGGTGGGGGGGGGAGACAACAGAGAGACAACAAAAACAGAACAAAACTAACACAAAAACAAAACAGGCCAAATACATTTATCAATATTGTTCATACTCATAAAAATATTTCACTCTTAAAAGTTTTTATACTAAAGTAATTAGACACAAAGATTTGTTTGTTCGTGCGCATGCGTGCGTGTATTCATGTGGATGTACATGTGTTAAGTGTCTGTGTGCTTGTGTTTGTTGTAGTGTACAGTATGTGTAGGTCTCTGCATGTATCCATGTGTGTAGTTGTCAGTCCCTGTGTACCAGTGTGACTATCGTACCCATTTGCGTGTCCATGTTTATTTGTAAATAAACACATACTAGTGCTTGGATGCGTTAATGCGTGGTGTGTTTATGTTTATGTATATTTATCATGTGGAGGGGCGCCCTGATGGCGCCAGAGTGCTTCGGATCCAGGCGCAAGGGAACACAGCAGCCCCAAGTGGACCAACGACCACAGGCAGGAACAGAAAGCAGTCACAGGTCCAACGCAGAGGGAATGCCTGGGAGAGCGGAGTGGCCCCTGACCCCAGCAGGAGGATGCCCCAGGAGGGCATTGGCCAGGGGGTCCCGGAGCCCAACACACCGCCCCCGCTCCCCAGTACAGGGCCAGGCGGGAGCCCGGCAGCCCTGGCCCAAGGCCCGGCCCGCCACCCCCGCCCCACCGCCTGCGCGACCGACACAAGTCCGCACCCACCCCCCCAGTGCCCCCCCAGCAAGTACAAAGGGGGAAGGCGGCCGGCGCACCCCCCCTGAGAGGCAGGCCAGGACAGAAAACAGAATAGGGGGCCCCATCCGTCCACAGACTAATCCCCAGGGCCATAGACAGCCCGGACCATCCGGAACGCCAAGCCACAAACTGAGGCGAGCCACACCCATGTTGGGGCAGCTGGCAGCAACCCCCAGAGCACATGGAGACAGCGCCCACCCCACAGCCACGTCCAGCCGACGTGGAATCCGCCGCGGAGGCCATGGCGCTGCGATCCCAAGCAGACCCCCCCCCACCCATTTGACATGAACCATCAGTGTTTTTGCGAGTGCTTGGATATATGTGTGCTGTGATGGTGTAAAATGATGTATGTGATACTAGTGCATTAAAAAGGGGAGGGCAGTTCTGGTGGTGGACATCCCACGGCTGGCTGACTGCAGAATCTCCAGCCATCAGGACTGTTCCCCTGGACAGAGATGGGTGAGGGAGTGGCATGTGATCACAAAACACCACAGATTTTCCTAAATTCTGAAATATGCGGAAATAAATTCTGTTTTTTATCTAAAAACAGAGATGTTCTGAGAGCCCAGATTTAGACAAATTTAGAGGCAGCCTCCGAGCTTTTGTGGCATTCTTACAGATGTGTGGTCGCCGGGATGACTGGGCACATTTGTACCCTCAGAATTCTGTCAGAGAAACTGTGTTATCATACATGCAATGTGTGTGGTATGTAATATTGTGCTCTGCTTTATGAGTGAAAGCAGATGGATTTACTGAGGTTCAAGCTTGGCTGCATGTTTCCTTTCTCTCCCCACAGTCCAACACCCTTTCACTTTAAAATGTGTTTTCTGTTATTAGGACCATTCTAGATCCATCTGAATTATGCATTCAGAATGCTGGCTTTATGGCAGCATGCACAATAATGTTCAAGGCCAACTGGTCCAGAACAGCAACATAATGCGTTGCTCTGAATGCTCTTAAATATTCATGAGCAAAGAAGTGACTTTCCGTGTGAACTGCAGTAAAACAGAGGTGAATAGCTGCTGCACATTTTTGTGGACATTTAGGTTTTTTAGTTCTCATAAGGTTCTGCAAGAAAAACATCTTTAGCCACACTGGTTGATGATCCAAAGACGTATGTATGGAGCAGGATGCTCAGAGGGTTTTATGCTTACTACTTTGGTAGAATCTGTATAACTATCAGGTCTGCAATCAATGCATCATTAACCTCTTATGCCTTGAGCCTCATCTGTTTCTAAATAACATGCCCCAAATAAACTGAGTATATCTCAGCAACTATAAGACTATGAATCAAAATAAAGGCAGCTCTCGTAAGATTACCTCAGAAGTGTAAAAAAGAATAAAAAGTGAATATTACTGGGTCACAGTAAATGATTATGAAACAGATGTTTTTAATCTCTCCCCCAAACATTATTTACTTTTTATTGGATAATCTTTTACAGTGATGCAGCTGCAACCCAAGACCTGTATCAAATCATCAGAGATATATATTTACCTATCCAGTCATCATTCGATCATTTTCTATACTCACTTATTCCTGTTCAGGATCGCAAGGATCTGGTGCACATCTCCACCAGTCAGTGGGCGAAAGAGGGGGTATTTATCCATCCAAAAAAAATGTTTAAAAACAAATAAAAGAAATTTCATTTGACTTCTATCGGGTTAGATTTATTGCGATTTCAACTACAAATTTAATTACCAATCAATTAAAATGTGAATTGCAATTTAATGCAATCAAAAACTAAAATTAATTTGAAAAAATCATACACACACGCACACACACACACATAGATGGAGAAACAATACTGACACCAATGAGTTGATGCAGGACCGGCCCTGAGCTGCAAGGTGCCCTGGGCGAAAAAGGATTTTGGTGCCCCCTACTGCCCAGAACAGAAACAACGTAACTCAATAGCTGGATTACATTGCAAAGAATATTTAGTTATACTAAAATGAACAGTAGAGATGATACATAGATATTTAATCATTACTTATTTTGCTCTTTGCATGAGATGAATGGTGTGTCCAACTGTTTGTTCAAAAAATAAAAAGAGAGAATTTGGCGCCCCCTCCAGCAGAGGCGCCCTATGCCCAGAACCGGCCCTGAGTTGATGTACACTTCAGCAGCAGTGATCCTTGAAATGCTTGGCTACTGGAAAACCAACCATGACATGAAATATCCAACATGGAAAAGATGGTTAAGGCTAAAATCAAGGCAGCACAGACAGAAGTGGGCCAAATGACAGAGGCCCAGAGAGGTACAATGGACAAAAAGAGCAAAGACCAGATGCCCATACCTGAAGCTCTGGCAACTACTAAACAAGAGCTTGAATCTGAGATTGAACCTTACTAGGAAAGCATATGGGAGAGGGAGGCATCACACAACAGAAATGAACAGAAAACATGTCTGTAATTTCATTCAGATTCAAATAACTGTGGTTAATAAAACAGATTACATACCTTTTATTTAAATATTTGATAATCGGGATCACTGCTTCCACCTTTTGCACACATGGAAGCCTGCTAGCTACACGGTTAAATGCTGTTTTTTTTTTCCCCTGTCTGCCATTATTATGGATGACGGGGATGAAAACATGGGACGAATAAAATCTCTAGAAAGTTCAGGGAAAAAAATCGCCAATGCACTGTGTGTCATCATGCATAGGTGTGATTCAGACTAGGGGGCACCTTTGACAACAATTACTGGGGAACCAGTTCAAATTGGATGATTGACACCTCTTTAGAATTGTCAAAGTGTATAGAACTGAGTGATGTTAACAAAAACTTTGTGATCAACATAATTTTCATATCCGAACTTCCCAAAGAAGAAGATACTGAACAAGAGAAGATGCACAACAGTTTTACTTTTACACATTCTGATGGAGAGAAAAAGCTGCAGAAGCAGCAGGGATTTATCTGGACTGGCAAAAGAACAACAGAATAACAGAATGTGATGCAAAGTTGAGCTCAGACTGGGATTAATGATTTCAAAATAGCGAAGGCAGGACAGATTTTAGATTAAGTCCCACTTATTTTTATTTTATTTTGACTTCTGGTACATGGAGTGTTTCAGACAGGTCATGAAAATAGGTAATGTTCCTGGCTTCATCTATTTCGCTTTTGAGTCTGAAAATACTGTTCCGGAGTCCGACCACATAATCTATTCCGGAACCTTTCCTGCTGAAAAACAGTGGCGTGTCTGAAAAGACAACTGCGGTTAACGAATGGATCAAATCATCCGCAAATATTCCCAAACATCTGAACATCAGAAAACGACTATATAGGGATGAGAATGATATTGTAATCTGGGGTTCTGGGGTTACCTTCATTTTCACAGGAGCAACATTTTCTTATGATGCAAAATTATCAGGAATATCATCAATTTGTGAGGTTTTAAAATGTTGGTAGCTGTCCTCTGTTATATTCCTCTGTGGGATTGTAGAACATAACAAAGGAATGGGTTCTTTAAATTTAGCTGCAGCATTTTATGATAAAACATCTGTTAATAATAAAATGATCAGGCAAAACAGCGTTGTGAGGAAATACAGCTGCTCACTCTACACCATAAGTCAGAACAAGATCAACTGTATGATGAAGATAGTGGGTTGGTTTGTTTACATTTTGGGGAAAAACAGCTGAGCCTAAAGGATCAGTAAATTCTATCACTTTTAACATCAACTTGAATATTAAAATGGTCTTTAGCAGTATTCAATAATGAGTCTGATAAAAAAAAGTCAAAAACTGTAGCCAAAAATCCAGTGTAAAGGTTGGGCAGACAAACAGTAAAGCCCCTTTCAGGCAGGCCATAAAAAACGGTAACTTTCCCAGCTTCGTCCATGCTGCTTTTGAGCCTGAAAGTACCATTATGGAGTCGGACCGCGTAATAATTGACCTAGGACATGTACCAATACCTGCACTGCACCCTATTGTCCTCCACGAAGTGCACTTAACAGAAGTGCACAAAAGAGTTCAAGTGTGTAGTGAGCAAATGCGCACATATTGCTGTATTGGGACAGCGAGGAATACGTTAACGACACGTGCCACAGTGTTGTATCTCCATGACAACCAGAATGGAGGTGCCAATAGCTATTTGCATTATTTTGATGCTAAAAATTTTACAACCCCAGCAAACAATTATTTTGAGGAGGATGAAACACAGGGACTTAAGGAGGCGTATAGGACAGAATAAGTGATTAAACTGTTAGTATATCATGTCTGAAAATACACACCAGTACCGTTATTAATTAATCATATTTTTTAACAGATGTGTGACACATCTTTCCAACAGAGGATCATTCGATTGCAATTACATATCTAGACAATAATAAAATATGGATTTTTTTGGATTCTACACTTGAGAAAAGGGCTTAAGAGAACTGAGGGAACAGGGGAGTATGGGTGAAACTTGGAGTAGCAAGCAGAACAGAGCATGAAATAATTGATCAGCTGTTTCTGCTTCTGGGGGCTTGAGTCTAGATTTTTTAATAAGGGGCTTCCATCATAATACAGATCAGCCACATTATTGTGGCCTAAGAAACTGGATAAGGAAACATGGTGCAGGGAGGAAGGACACAGACAATGACCTGAAACATGTTCTAACACAAACATTTTGTATGACTGAATGAGCTAACCCTGGATAATCTCTTCCAGTTGGTGCTGCCAGAATACTCCATCCATGGCCTGTTCTGCATCATGTTCCTGTGTGCCCAGGAGTGGCTGACTGTAGGCCTTAACGTCCCCCTGCTCTTCTACAACACCTGGAGGTAACTACACTGTCTGTTTGTGTTTACATGCACTGTACCTGTCATTTTTTACCCATATGTTTTATATTTTGGATTAAGATCAAGTGGTAAATGTATGTGATGTTTGAGAATTCAGAGAAAGGACAGAACAAACCAGTGACTTCATCCAAGTGACATGCTCTGCATGTGCAAGCTGCTGTATGTTCTCACTAATCTGACACTTGATGATGATGTTGTGTTACTCGCTGTGATATGGCAAGCAGCACTCTTTACTGTATTAAAACTTTAAGCATTTATTTAATTTATTTTGTTTTCTAGTAATATAATTTAAACAAATTGTCCAAATTCAAGGACAACATTTTTTATTTATGTTCTTATCTTTTTTATTTTTTTTTAACAGTGGTTTAATTTTTTGGTAACTACAATGTTTGAAGAAATAAAATTAGATTTTATGTTTTTTAAATTACTGCCTATGGTTAGGGTTAGCCAGAAAGTGTAACCCAAGAAACAAAAAGGTCACACCAAAGTAACAGTTGCAGACGTCTTTGATTTATGAAAGATCTAACATCTTTTAAATCAGACATCAGGATTTTATGCACCAGTTGTCTAGTATTGTCTAAAAAGCTCAGAACAGAAACACTATACACATGTTCAGGCAGTTTCTAATCAGATAAGAGGAACAACACACCATGTTACGGTCTTCTCTTTCATTACTCTTGTGTATCTCACTGCTGTAACATTTGTTTAAAATCAAACTAGGAAACCCATTAAAAGCAGCGTAGCATTCAAAGTGAGCACACTGACATGTACACAACAACTTCAAAGCTACAGACAGGACCATGGCATTTGAAGTAAAAGGCCGTCGTCCTCTCTTTCATGGTAACCAAATCCTGAAATTTTCTTCTGTCCTTAAGGCCCTTTTACAAAGAGTATGTTCTAATTATTATTTTATACTGTGGTACTTTGATAAATCTCTCTTAGTCTCATGTTTTTTTGGTTGTAGATTTTTTTTGAGACGATGGTGAAAATATGAACATCCAGCTGACTCAATATCTAAATCTTTTACCTTCACGTTGACTGGACTAAGACTTTGGCAGATGCATGGCTATAGCCTCATCTGATTGGTTACTCATTCATATTCAGATCCACATGTCTGGTTTCTATCTCAACATTACATTGGCTAAACTGGAATGAAAAGAAGTGTCTCACCACTCTTTCACCACATGGGGTGTAGTTTTGTCATAGGAAACAAGAAAGGTTGGTGAAAATGGTAAAATATATAACACTCTTCATTTTCAAAGTGTTTTCAAACAACAACATAAGTAGTTTGAAGAGTAATGCCGGGCGGACACTGTGCGATTTTAGAAATCTGACTGTCGGGGAAATGCTCCCACTGCACGACTGGGTTTGTCACTCGTGCTCTATTTGACCCTACGACATGTGTACTCATACTGTACGACTGCTGTCAGCCACGATTATTGACAACCATGACTACCAGTCGGCGTGTGACGGCACGACGTGCTCGAGTGTGAACAACGAAAAACAAAGGTTCATAGTTCCTATGACAACCACAGCGTGCCTGACAACAAGATGGCGAGCAAGCAGAAAGTTGTTGCAGTTGTGTGCGCTGTTTTGTGTGCTGAAACTAAAAAAAAAAGAAAAGGATTTGGGTACGTGACTGGCTGAGGAGACGTGGTCGGTATGGGATGTCCATCCTTCATTAGGGGCTTGAGGTAACGTTAATGTTTAACTATATATTGTTTTACAGTAGCTATGATAGTTTCACGTTAGCATTAGCCAGCCAATGTTGCTCCACCGGTGTCTTCTGCGCAGGTGCGAACGTAGAATCGTGGCGTAACACCGCTCACACTGTACAAGCTATGGTGAAAATTTCTGACATGCCAGAAGTTTGATCGGGAGGTCGCAGCATTATCGTTAGAACATAGCAGCAATTAATCCTTCCTCGTGAGTGTTCTCACACTGTACGGCTTACGACCTCCCGACCCAACAACCCAACACTACGATGTTTCCATGATGATGCAGCATGGTCTGTGACGGCAAAGTCGTGGCGAAATCCCATTGAAATTGCACAGTGTCCGCCCAGCATAAAGGTCCAGGTTTTCCATGACCCCACTGTAGTTCTCTGAAGCAAAGTCCAGTTCAACCTGTATATAAGAATACAGAATCGTAAGAGGCAAGATGGTGGTCGAGGTGATTGTGACACGTGCAAATCGGTGTAACAATGAGAACAGAACAGGCAACAGGCAAATATTTGGACACAGGCCGATAAGTACCCAGATGGGTTTTATATAGAAAATATCAGGGAAGGATCATAAAAATATGATTAAATAATTGACAGGACACACTCACCATAAACAAGAATACTGTATAAACTTTTAATGACATCTCATTATGAAATAAGCTGTCAGTTCGCACTATGGTGACATTTTTCGACAGGGCAGCATAAATCGTCAGAGCACCACTTCCAACTGCGACCTGAATTACTGAAGTTATTGTAAAGCCATCAGAGGCATCCAGATATGAAACATATCAATCATGAAAGAAGCAAACAGCAAAGTTTTTTTTAGCACAAACAGTAAACAGACTAACAGTTGATCTGCCTGATGCTGAATGTGAACAGTGCAAATGACACAGAATGTCAAAAACACTGCAAATAAAACATAAACTAGATGAACATCAGGGTAAGGAGAAAGTAGTTAATCCTATTCTGTGGTATGTGATAGTCTAATAGCTGTATTTGCGTCACAAAAGCGTGAAAACAAAAGAAGTCCTTGGGAATCTTCAATCAGTATGTTTTCATCTAAACCAAGCTTTTGGCAGAAACTGAACTAATAGATTAGCCCACTGTTGAGAGCTCAGGGTTTACATGTCACTCAGAGAAGAGAATTATTGAAAAAAGTACACTCACCACTACTCCAGTAGGTGGCGACATGCAACCCTTCGTGTGGTATTACTTCTAATTCGCGTCATACAAAGTACCACCAAGTGAAGCTGAGTAAAAAACAGACGACAACAGCGCTGCAGCACAGTTCATTTGTTACAAACTGCACTGCTTGATGCTATTACACGTCAGATGCATGCAGAGTCTTGTGGCGATGATATCATTATTGATTACAGCTTCCGCGTCACATCATTTCCTGAAGGGGCAGGTCTTAGCTAGGCTTCTCAAAATAGCTGTTTACATGCAGAGAAATTCAAATTTCCAATTGCATTATCTGGGTTGCTTAGTCAGACCTTTTAAAGTCAATCTAGGATGTATACATGCATTTCAAAAGATAATAATTAGAATTTTTCTTGCTGCGTGTAAACGTACCTATTGACCCTTAGGGAAAACAGGGAGGGGTTTTTAGAAAAATTTCAAAGGCTTTAGGCTATCTATTGTTAAGCTTTTCCAGCTGACTGAGATTAAGCTACACTTAACGCAAGTTGATCAATGTAACTAACTCTGCTACAGTTTAAAAAACATAGCAGCAGTTAGTCATGGTCAGATTTCTGTTGCTCCTTTTTCTCCATCTCAGTCTTTGCTCCTCTCTGCTGGTTATGACGTTGGATGTGGACTCCAATGTGGACTCCTTGCAGTCTGATTGATTTAAGCTCATGCGATCAGCTGGGTAAGGCTCAGACGGGAGGAAAGGAAAACATCTTGCTGTCTCATTAACTGCAAACTGTGCCAGATGCCCATCGGCTACAGATGTAGCAGCTGGGGGAAGAGAAAAATGGAGAGTGGAGGACTGAGACAGAGAAGTGTATAATATAAAGGAAGGAACAGCAGGAGGCTGAAGGGGAAGGGAAAGAAAGCTTGTGATCAATGAGTGAAAAATGTTATGTTGACGAGGAAATTTGGAGCAGAAGGGGTAGCATGTGAGCTCAGGCCTTTTCTTGGTCTGTGTGCAGCTGTTTTCTAAACATCAGACTGACAGTTATGCAACTTTCCACTTTGGCAGTTGATTGTGGAGTTTCTCAGAGCAGATCGTCACACTGACATCGATGTGAACTGCNGTTAGCGAGATGATTCCAGCTTTATGACATGGCGCATTATCCTGCTGAAAGTAGCCATCAGAAGTTGGGTACATTGTGGTCATAAAGGGATGGACATGGTCAGCAACAATACTCAGGTAGGCTGTGGCGTTGTAACGATGCTCAATTGGTACCAAGGGGCCCAAAGAGTGCCAAGAAAATATTCCCCACACCATTACACCACCACCACCAGCCTGAACCGTTGATACAAGGCAGGATGGATCCATGCTTTCATGTTGTTGACACCAAATTCTATCGGACCCTACCATCCGAATGTCACAGCAGAAATCAAGACTCATCAGACCAGACAACGTTTTTCCAATCTTCTATTGTCCAATTTCGATGAGCTTGTGCAAATTGTAGCCTCAGTTTCCTGTTCTTAGCTGAAAGGAGTGGCACCCGGCGTGGTCTTCTGCTGCTGTAGCCCATCTGCCTCAAAGTTCGACGTACTGTGCGTTCAGAGATGCTCTTCTGCCTACCTTGGTTGTAACGAGTGGTTATTTGAGTCACTGTTGCCTTTCTATCAGCTCGAACCAGTCTGGCCATTCTCCTCTGACCTCTGGCATCAACAAGGCATTTCCGCCCACAGAACTGCCGCTCACTGGATATTTTTTCTTTTTCGGACCATTCTCTGTAAACCCTAGAGATCCCAGTAGATCAGCAGTTTCTTAAATACTCAGACCAGCCATTCTGGCACCAACAACCATGCCACGTTCAAAGTCACTCAAATCACCTTTCTTCCCCATACTGATGCTCGGTTTGAACTCCAGGAGATTGTCTTGACCATGTGTACATGCCTAAATGCACTGAGTTGCCGCCATGTGATTGGCTGATTAGAAATTAAGTGTTAACGAGCAGTTGGACAGGTGTACCTAATAAAGTGGCCGGTGAGTGTTAATAGTTCTTGATGTGGGCAGGAAGGATCTTCTGTAGTGGCCTATCTTGATCTGAAGAACCTGCAAACTGAAGACACTAATAAGGTTGAGTTATTGTGAAATTTGTTTGCATATTTATTATTAAAACGTAAATCCCAGTTACTGTATTGGAAGCTAATAATGAAGGCTTATCATTTTATGGTATTCATGTTTGTTTTAGCATTACAAATGTCAGAAATTGTTAAAGTACATCTTGCAGTTTAAACACAGTGTTGCATTTTTGCAGAAGTAAATTCTAATAAAAACCTTGGAATCTAAGAATAGGATTGAAGTTTTTAATTTTAAGGTTTTAAATTAATTTAATCAGGCAGTCTAATCAGCAGTTAATCAGCAGTTTAATTACATCCTCTCAAGAATCAGGTCCGACTAGAAAATACCAGAACTGACAGAGGACTGGGAAAACACATTCACCCCTGGGCAGTGAAAACAAGTTGACAATTGAAAAGTTTCAAATCCACTTTGATTTCAACTCGGATGGTCTGCATATATATCATTATGAACCAACAGCCAGGCAGAACATCCCTCACATTGAAATTGATGTTTTAAATTGTTTAACTCTTGCAGCCCTAAATGCTACAATTTTTTTTTACAAAAAAAAACAAACTACTCTGCGGGTTCACTGAGTGTCAATGAAGATTCCTACACACTTCTTTTTCTTGTGCTTTTCCTATGCAAATAAACCAATTAGACAGTTTCATTCCAAAAATTGGTTTAACTGCTTCTTTCTTACTCTCTGTTCATTTATTTTTTTTGACAGTCCATTTCACTTGAGTGTTTTCATTGCATAATTTCTCAACTCGCTTTACTTTAATTAGTTTTTCCATTAAGCACATATCGACACAGATATTAACATCAGGCAGATCACCTGTTAGTTTGTTTACTGCTAGAAAATGTTCACTGCTGGGTTTTTTTTTTCTGGTGATAAATCACACATATAATTGTAAAGTACTGTAGCGACCCTGTTTTGATGTTCTGTTCACTGTTGCATATTATGGTAGTGTATTACCACCAAACTTGGTGTGGGATCTGAGCTGACAGGAAGGAGATGCAGGTAAACATTGATGGATTTGGTCCAGTCGTCATTACTATGGAAAGATAAACAGAGAAACAGTTGATAGCAGCAACAATAATAAATTTAAACATGGAGAATAAAGAGAAACAGCTAGAGGGAAGAAATGTGGTCAGTATGTCAGACAGCAGTCTAAACCGAAGGCAGCATAACTAAAGGGATGAAGCAGGATAACCTAAACTAACGCTGTGACTATAGGATTGTGCAAAAAATAAAGTTTTAAGTCTATTTATAAAGCTACACAACATTTCTGCCTCATGGATAAAAAGTGGAAGCTGGTTCCACAGGAGAGGAGCCTGATAACTAAAAGCTCTTCCTCCCATTCTACTTTTAGAAACTCTAGGAACTACAAGCTAAAGACAAAAACATCTGGATGCCTTTTGACTCTAAATCTCTGTTATAAACATAAAACAACTGGTTTAATCTGAATGTTGTGACCAAACATTTTTAAAGTTCTACTACATTTGATCCACAATGCCATGACTGATAAGTCCAAGATTTCATAAGAGAGGGTTTTGTTTTAGTAGCTACGTTTACATGCGCCAAATTTCCCCAATCTGATTAAAATCTTGGTCGATCGGAATTCCCAAATCCCTGTTCACATGGACACTAACTGAAATGATCTGATCATGCCATGAGTACACATGCATCAGGCACTCAATCAGGTTAAATGAGTTGAGCATGCGCACAGCGAGTTGTCTTTCCGGGGGAAGAAAAAAAGTAAACAAACTCCGTGCTTTCTGCACGTCTTTCCCGCCCCATCGTGTGCTCGATCTGACTCACGTTATCCCCTATATGGACCTTCTGCGGGTGATTACCTTTATGTTTGGGTTTTTACTGGTCGCATTAACCAAGCTAGCGGCTGAATACATATTGCTACTGCTCCTCCTCCACAGGAGAGCAGGATGACAGGATGACTGCACCAGCAGATCACTTCTGTTTACTTCCCGCTATGTTTTCTACTTGGGTCTGCGAAAGCAGAAAGACGTCACGCTGAAGTTGTACGCATGCGCAAAGGGCTCTTTTCACCCTTTCTTTCCGAATGGGTGTATACATGCACGTCTATCCGAATGAAGATCGGACAAAACCACCCCTCTCGATCGGAAGTAAATTTCTTTCGGATCAGGCTGCATCGGATCAAAACAATCTGATTGACATGTTTACATGACGTCTTTTTTATCCGATTGGGCGTTTATTCCGATTAAATGTGCCCATGTAAACGTAGCTATTGTTTGCACGAGAGAAAAGTTTTACCATATTTAAAATGGTGCTGTTTGTGAAGAGATGTAGAGGCAGTTTTGAAAGGGCTTTGCTTGTTAATGGGTGTGTTAATGTCAAAGTGTGTTTGTGTTTTGAACATCTCTTCATGTTTGTCCCTTAATTTCCTTTAATCAAATATGATATGTGTTTTACAAAGGAACATGTTCTTCATGTATGTAAGAATTATTTGTTTTTTAGTCATTAGTCATTTACTTCTAATGTATTTAAGTAGAATGTGCTAATGTTGTCCCTGTCAGTCCAACTCTTTCAGATCTTCATCTGCATGCACGTTTGTGCATGTATTTTTGTGGAAATACATGGGATGACAGTTGATGACTCATTAAAATACTTTTCTATAATTTTAAAAGTTTTACTCATCTAAGAAAAGTAATTTGCTGTCAAAGTTTTTACTTTCTTTGACACCTAACCTGTTTTCCTCTTGTGAATAAAAGTTCAAATAAATTCATACCTTCATCTGTCATGTCACTGAACAAACAGATATGCATGTAAAATACATGTTTCAACTCCTCATGCTCATGCTCCTTCGAATGATGGAGATTCTTGCCCTATCTCTAACCCCTCCTTTCCACCGGATGTGTCAGCAGCAAGTTACTGCAGCAGCACGTCTCGCTCGCGTATTCTGCTGCTCGATCCTTTCCACCAGGTGTGTATCAGACGCATAGCAGCAAGGAAGCAACCGTCATTGAAAGAGCACAAAGTCACGCGAGATTAGCAAAATCACGTGTGACTTCGTCAGTATACACAACAACAAGCAGAAAAAAACTACAACATGGCTCCAAAAGGTTTGTGTTTTATGTTCTGTCCGTTTTATGTAAATATGAAGGACATTTAAAGATCTAGGGGGCTTCCTCGGAGCGTATTTCGGTTTTGAAAAAGTTTACAGCGGGGGTCTACAAAACCCAGTAGTGGAGTGCCATTGTTCAGCAGTTGTCTCTGCTTCACCACACCTCAATCAAACAAGGTTGTAAGAAACTGTTTTTCAACTGTTTTCAACTGTTTTTCAACCTCGATCTTCAAGCCAGGCGTCTTTCTCTTTCCAAAATGTCGAACTTGAATAGATGCTATAGAACTGGTGCGTATGTGCCTCGAGATGTCGCTCCTGAGACGCGTTCGACTCGTGCTGCTGACGGATGCGGTGGAAAGGGTTCTATTAACTACAGCGGTATCTATCAGCTGCGTATGACGTGCTGCTGCAGTAACGTGCTGCTGACGCGTCCGGTGGAAAGGAGGGGTAAGGCTGAGTCTGGCCACGCTGCGGGGGAAGCTCATTTCAGCTGCTTGTATACAAGATCCAATTCTTTCAGTCAGAATCTAGCGTTCATGACCATAGGTGAAGTTCGAAATGTAGACCGACCAGTAAACTGAGAGCTTCGCCTTTCGGCTGAGCTCCTTCTTCACTACGACAGACTGAAGAAACATCCTCATTACTGCAGAGGAAACCCCGATCCTTAAGTCAGTCTCCCTTTCCACGTCTCTCCAAGATGCCTAGCTATGCCTATACATTTCAACCTTGAGAATTAGGGAGACCGTGGTTGAGGTGCGTCGAAGGGGGAGGGGGGGTCGGTGCGGGTGCTGGTAGTGTCAGAGCTGGGGGGTTGTGCGATAGTAGCTGTGAGTTGTGTCACAGAGGGGGTTTGATAACCGCATTTGCAGTGACGTGGGACCATTTTCAGCATGTAAACTTCGCTATAAATAGCCAGTCGGAGACAACGGATGGTGGAAACTGTAAGAAATCGCAAGAAATTCAGGAGAAAGTTGGCTCCGGGAGATTTTCGGAGAGGGGCACTTAAATTCTGGAGTCTCCCGGGAAAATCGGGAGAGTTGACATGCCTCTCTCTATGCCTAACTCTTTTACTTCAGACAAAGACTCCGGACTACCGACCTGAAGTAAGAATTCCACCTTTTTCCAGTTTGGAACCATGGAAGCTGGTTCTTATTCCAGCTGATTCACACTCAGTTGCAAACCATCCCAGTGACGGTCATAGTTTGAAAATGCCAACAGAACAAGATCATCTGCCAAAAGCAGAGATGAGATCCTGACAATCCATGACAGTAAGAAATTGTGCATTTGTGCGCAAGACAGAAGGATTGACAGGATTTGTGTGTAGATATGAAAACAGAAACACACATTTGAGAGAAAGCAGAGCAACTTTGCAAGCAAACAGGACCTTTTGAAGTAAGAAGATCATCGCTTTGAGTGTGAAAATGAAGGATTTTGCTCTCAAATCGAGAATACATGTTTTCAGTGTAAGACAGGGATTTTTTTTCTGTAATAGGCTTACATAATATTAAATAATCTGCTCTTAAAGATAAAGTTTGCTATAGCCATTGGTAGTAAATTGGTTAGGATGCAGCACAAGTTAGGGCAGGTAAAGAAGAACTAATCTTTCTATTTCTGCCTGACAAATCATGTAAAAAAAATAACCTGGATCTTTATAAGTCCATCATACATTGGCTTTAGAATCTTGAAACATGCATGACTGGACAGTTTTTCAAAAAGTTTTTTTTTTCTCCACCAATCGCAGTTTCACCTAAGTCAGTTGCATGTTAGTACCCTATCATATTCATGGTGCCATTTTTCCATGCCATCTTTCTCCACATCTCCACCCATCATAACCCCCCCTCCCCCTTACCTTATGGTCTGGAATGGGTCAACTACCCGGGGTGTGGTCTTTGCCCTCTGTGGCAGGTACTTTCATTCCCCAACGGATACCAAGGAGCTCACCTACGATCCAGCATCCGTGATGAATGGTGATACACTGAAGTTCTGCCAGAAAGAGGCCTGGTGTAAGCTGTCCTTCTTCGTCCTCTCCTTCTTCTACTATCTTTACTGGTAAGCAGGGCAGGTGCCACAACACTCCCACATAACTGAAACGACTTCAATATTTCTACAGAATAGCTTCTGGATTAGCCCGGTCTGAAAGAGAAAGGGTTTTGTTGATCACATGTCCAGTCAACCTGTTCCAGTAA
The DNA here is from genome assembly GCA_006937955.1 of Pachypanchax playfairii. Taxonomy (NCBI): domain Eukaryota; kingdom Metazoa; phylum Chordata; class Actinopteri; order Cyprinodontiformes; family Aplocheilidae; genus Pachypanchax; species Pachypanchax playfairii. Next base: position 2,482,381 of record SSNP01000065.1, read on the forward strand.
GTCCGGTTTGATTTCTCAGCTCTGAAGCAAAGTGTGCGCAAACTGCTGAATAAAGTAATTGTTTCTCTGGTGATCACATGTTACTTCATCAGTTTATGAGTGTTTTATTTACAGTAGAGAGATTTTATTTTTGGCTTTGTACTCCTGAAGCATGTGATTGTGAGAGAATTTGATTTGTTACTGATAAGTACCACCATAACACTTACAGTAGGATTTTTTTGTATTCTTATGTGTTGAACTGTTCATGGTGGTTATCATTTTCAGAAAATGTAAAAAATGAGATGATAGCGTGTTTAGTGTTTCCTGATGTTTCTGCTGAAATGGTCTGTTGTCATGTAATAATGATATTTTCAGTTTTCCTGCCCATGTCTAACAATGCTTTTATTAATCACTTTGGATTCCTGTTCCATGTGTCATATGATGCTGCAGTGTGTGGAACCTGGAAATATCCCTCTATTAGGTCTTATCAGTGGAAACACTTAAAGGTACAATCCTTACATTTTTTGTTTGCAACTTATGTTAAATTTAGGCAGAATAACAAAAATTACAAGAAAATGCTGAGCACATGAGCGCTGCTCGGTCCACCATTATTAGGAGTGTTATTGTATGAAGTTGAGGATTTTTTTTGGATCATTTGGCACAAAACTAGAATATTTTTTAAGAATCATGTTTAGTTAATTAATCTTTTTAATGAGAAAACCAAAAGGATTCCAACTCCAGCATGGAGAGAGCACATGTATGATAAAGCTGTGTCCTAATACTGCTTTGGTTTTGTAAATAAAAAATGGCTGTCTGTGTTTTTGCAGATTAATATTTTATTATCAACAATGTTCATGACAGCCAGATGTCAGTGTTAGATCAATTATAATTCTGTTAAACTGTAATGTAAACTGTAGCAAAGTAATTTTGTTTTTGAAAAAACTTTGATTTTAATTATGGAAGCCAAGAAAGGCGAGAGGGAAAAAAATTTAGAGGTGCATTTTCCAAGGGTGTCTTTTTGTAGTACCTATTCTGGCCACGAGGGGCAAATGTATCTCTAACTATCGCTGATATCAACAAATTTTGAAAACTTTTTTCTTGCCCTATTTATTTCTTGCAGCCTATATTTTGAGAAACTTGTTAAGATATTCAGTCCAACAAAATTTAAATTAACAAAAAGATCATGTTAAATGCAATTTTAACAGATAATCTACTCCTTGCATGACAAAGTTGTGTGAAATCAAAAAATTTAGTTTTTCTCAGACACAAAACCTGCAAAAGTTTTTCTTTTAACACTAAATACCTTGTTGCAGTTTTAGATACACAAGTTTATTATCTCATCTTTTCACCATTTGCAAGCTTATTGCTGTAAAATATGGATACAGGTCTGACATTAAGAACTAGAATACCTAATTTCATCTTCCTTTCAACTCCAGACACTGGGCCAACAGAGGAGTCTTTAGAATGGAATTGGACCCTGGTGCTGTGCAGTCTGAATGCTTACTGTGGCTTTGAAGAGAAAAAGAAAAGAATACAGATCAAAGAATATTGTTATTGAATAAACGTAACAGATCAGCCAGAAAAATGATTGTTTAAAATGTGGAGGAAAAAAAAGGCTTTTTCTTTTTTCTGTAAAAGCATAAATTGACAAAAAATTGTCAAAAGTAGCACAAGTGTGGGACTCTACTCAAAGTGTATTATTATAGATATGCTGAGAAACTGACCTAAAACTGTCTTTTCATAGTTTTACAATTATCACTGTGGATTAAAAACACATATTTTTGAGGTAAGATGAACAGTCTTTAGTGATATTTTATGATATCTTACCATGGAACAGATGAACAAGCTGGAATTGCTCTGTAGGTCTCCTGCTTCCACCTGTGTTACATGACATCATTTCTGGATATCAGAAAGGGTTAGAAGTACATTTGCCTGTTGAGACCGAATTAGGTACTACAAAAATATACACTTAAAAACTGCATATTATAACTGCATATATATATATATATATGTACTTTCTTTTTACTGTAAAAAAATATGGAGATGTTTTATTTTTTTTCTCTTGCCTTTCTGGGCTTCCATAGATATTGAAGTAAAACCTGTTCGAAGTCCAACATACATACAGTTATGTCTAAGTTAAATGAAAGCACCACTTTTGGTTCAGTTTTGTCGTACTCAGAAGAAACTAAATGATATGTGAGGCTAACAGGCTTTTTCTGTTAGAGAAACTTCTTCTGTAGACAGAGAGAGAGAACATCTTCCCTCCTGGCATGGTGTCATGGCCGAAATTTGGTTATGAACAAATATATTAAATTCATTTTTATCTCATCCATTGTCATACCAGTGTCTACATCAATCAAAAGATTGTTTATTTATTTAGAAATCGCATTCTCCATGTGGGTGCTAAATAATAATTGCATGGCAGAATATCAAATGGTTTGTTAGTTAATGCTCTGTCAGTCCTGAGCCTCACCGTCAGCATGTAAAACAATATGAAACACTGAGTTAAACAGTGATGTTGTGTTAAAGCTGATTTTGTTCATGTCATGGTACTGAGTGTCAACACTTAACTGAACTCTCAGCTTATACTTAACCATCTTGCTTATCCATCCCACTCCATCACGTCTTGCTCTTCCCAATATTGGACTGATGTGCTGGTTTAGAGTCCGCTGGCGGCAGCAGCAATAGTAAGTCACTCTGGAGTACAAGGTGATGGTGCCTTCATTTTCTGTTCCATCAGCTTCAAAAGAAAACCACCTTACATACATTTCCCTTAACAATTGATATAAAATCTTGACATGGTGTGATTTTTACACTAAAATTTTTGGCTAATCATAAGGTTCTTTCAAATAAACATCCCTGAGTTTGTATATTTAGTGAAGTGTTCATGTCAAAGTGAAATTTTATTAAATTAGTCATTAATTAAATACTGAAAATTCATTCAAAAGTTTGGTGAGTTTATTTTAGGGATGCTAGTATCTGGTATCGGGGCCTATACCATTCTAATGTACTCGTATCAGATAGTCAACCGATACTTAAAGGAATTTAAGGCAGCTTTACAAAATCTGACTCAGTGCTGCTGCGACAGGCGCTGTGGCTAACTGCAGCCACCAGCCAAGCCGGCACGGGAGCGCGTACAGACACTTTACAGACTGTTCGTCTTCACAGCACTGCACCGGGGAGGCCAACATACTTCACGTCAGGTCTCTCCACTCTGTTATTTGATTTGATCTCATCATTTTCATACTGTATCAGGCTCTAAACACGACCTATAATGTTTTCTCACCTGGTCACAAGGAAATGAGCCATGTCAGCATCCGTTTTCACTCCCAAATGCAGCTGAAGTTCCCTCCATGAACCGAACGCATATCCAATATTTATGCGGGTGCCTGCCCGGCTTCGGTCATATTTTTTTTAGACTCACGAGATGCCGCTGATAAAGTCTTTCTTTTCTTCGTGGTGCCACTTTTTTGGGGGGTGAGAGTGGATGCAGGTCGTTAGCTGGCTGCAGAAACATCCATAAGTATACCTTCAGTGTTTGAATCCAAGTCCACGGCGGCCATGTTCTTCCTGTTCAAGAGCTGTTGGCAACGCGCATGCAGCGTCAATTTACGTCACATCCCTACAACTGCGCGGGAAATTCGGACGTCGAACTGCAGCGCATTATGTAGCACACAGCGTTTCCAAGGCAACAGACATATATGCGGATGGCCTTGTTATTTTGGGTTTTTAATGCTTCATGACCCATTAGCATTGAATAAACTGGAAATGCATGTGTAGTTTTTCACAAATCTTGCCTTATGTCCCTTTAAAATGTGGAAACTGCAATAATTTCACAGAAAGTTTTTATTTTTAACTTGAAATTTTATGTTGTGTGTCATTTTTATTTATATTTTTTTTTTTTCAAACAGAGAAGAAAATAAAACCTGTCTTTGAATCATTGTATTTTTTGGGGTGGTAGAAGTATCGGCAAGTACTCAGATCCAAGTATCAGTTTGAAAAATGTGGTATCGTTGCATCCCTAGTCTATTTGTTGTTCCAGGTAGTTGTTTAGCTCCTGAAACATAAAACTGCCTCATCCTGGTCTGATCAACAAACATCTTCTGCTGATAAACAGCCTCTGCAAATTAACTGAACAAATATTAAGATATATTTAACAAATCATTTCTGTTCAATACAGGCTTCTGTGTTCTGATGAATCAGACTTTTGGTGACATTGTTAGATACATTTTTAATTACTTGAAAACTCTCCCACCCCTAAGTGAGGCTGAAGTGAAGAACGCTAAACAGCTTGCCAAAACTGTCAAAATCACACCAAAGTTTAAAAATCTATTTATACTATATTTTAATATTTAAAGCAATTTATTCTATTAACAAATTCATTTGCTCGCAGCCCAGAGATTAAAGGCTGAATATAAATTGATGAATGTGATTGAATTAGAAGTGAAGGAGCCTGAAACCTGCTCGTTAAGGTTTGTGTTTAGTTACTAAACCCGTCGTCATGCACTGCTTCTAAAACCCGATTTGCCTTCTCGCATGACTGCAAGGTCCCTCACATTGACACTGGAAACATCAACAAATATTAAATGATTGAAAACAAACATCAAGTGATGCACACAGCCAGATACAGGCAAACACAACCGCACACAGCTTCATACAGCCACGCAAAACCGGACTCTGCTGCATAAAGCCACACATAGCAACAGTCGGACACACCCACACATAGCAGCTCAAAGTCATACACAACCACACATGGTCACAAATAGCCAAACACAACAACAGACAGTGAGAAACAGCTGAAGACAGACACACACAGCTACACACAGACACACAACACAGAGGAATCTTTTCTTTTTGCCTGGTGGAGCATTTGGTCCCAACAAAACAAAAGTTCTGACTCAAAAGTACATTTACCTCATTTTTTTTCCATGAAAACAAGTTTAATAGAGCCAAAGATTAATTAACAAACTGTAAAAAACAGCATCTCACAAATTTATCCTTCAAATGAAGAGGTAGTCTTCGTCATAGTAGCTCCATGCCTGCCCAGATTTTGTTCACCCCCTCACCTCCGGGTGTGCTCTGTGCTGCCTCTCCCCTCTCAGCTGCACCTCCTGCTGGATGATAATGATGTCCCACCTGACTAATAGAGCACCCCTCAGAGTGTGACTACCACCCACTCACCTCTCACCCTCCTTCCGTCCTCCTGTCCTTTCTGTCACAGGGATGCTGTGTGGAATGTGCTACACTACAATAACAAAGATCTTTTCCTCCAGATGGACACAAGTCTTTGCTCTTTTGAGCGCATGTTTTCAGATCCAACTAGCAGTGTGATGTTTTGTAGAAATGTAACCTTTTTTTCTCACTGAAGCATGAAATTCTTATCTTTCAGTTTCCTGGTATGCATACGTCACACATACAGCTAACACCCATGTGTTTACATGGGACTTTTGGCACAAGATGTTAAAAACTAAAACTTCCTGTTAGATGAAAACAATCCCTTCACTCTGAATAACAGAGGCCAGTTTAGAATAAAATAATTAAGTTTACAAATCAGATCATATTGGATAGATAGATAGATAGATAGATAGATAGATAGATAGATAGATAGATAGATAGATAGATAGATAGATAGATAGATAGATAGATAGATAGATAGATAGATAGATAGATAGATAGATAGATAGATACTTTAATACGGACTCATAGTCCAGCAGACAACACAGTACACAATTACAATACTACATAAAAATAGACTAAAACAGAGAATTATATATGTACATACAGTGGGGCAAAAACGTATTTAGTCAGCCACCAATTGTGTAAGTTCTCCCACTTAAAAAGATCAGAGAGGCCTGTAATTTTCATCATAGGTATACCTCAACTATGAGAGACAAAATGAGGAAAAAAAATCCAGAAAATCACATTGTCTGATTTTTAAAGAATTTATTTGCAAATTATGGTGGAAAATAAGTATTTGGTCACCTACAAACAAGTAAGATTTCTGGCTTTCACAGACCTGTAACTTCTTTAAGAGGCTCCTCGGGCCTCCACTCGTTACCTGTATTAATGGCACCTGTGTGAACTCGTTATCAGTATAAAAGACACCTGTCCACAACCTCAAACAGTCACGCTCCAAACTCCACTATGGCCAAGACCAAAGAGCTGTCAAAGGACACCAGAAACAAAATTGTAGACCTTCACCAGGCTGGGAAGACTGAATCTGCAATAGGTAAGCAGCTTGGTGTGAAGAAATCAACTGTGGGAGCAATTATTAGAAAATGGAAGACATACAAGACCACTGATAATCTCCCTCGATCTGGGGCTCCACGCAAGATCTCACCCCGTGGGGTCAAAATGATCACAAGAACGGTGAGCAAAAATCCCAGAACCACACGGAGGGACCTAGTGAATGACCTGCAGAGAGCTGGGACCAAAGTAACAAATGCTACCATCAGTAACACACTACGCCGCCAGGGACTCAAATCCTGCAGTGCCAGACGTGTCCCCCTGCTGAAGCCAGGACACGTCCAGGCCCGTCTGCGGTTTGCTAGAGAGCATTTGGATGATCCAGAAGAGGATTGGGAGAACATCATATGGTCAGATGAAACCAAAATAGAACTTTTTGGTAGAAACTCAACTTGTCGTGTTTGGAGGGGAAAGAATGCTGAGTTTGATCCAAAGAACACCATACCTACTGTAAAGCATGGGGGTGGAAACATCATGCTTTGGGGCTGTTTTTCTGCAAGGGGACCAGGACGACTGATCCGTGTAAAGGAAAGAATGAATGGGGCCATGTATCGTAAGATTTTGAGTGAAAACCTCCTTCCATCAGCAAGGGCATTGAAAATGAGACGTGGCTGGGTCTTTCAGCATGACAATGATCCCAAACACACCGCCCGGGCAACGAAGGAGTGGCTTCGTAAGAAGCATTTCAAGGTCCTGGAGTGGCCTAGCCAGTCTCCAGATCTCAACCCCAGAGAAAATCTCTGGAGGGAGTTGAAAGTCCGTGTTGCCCAGCGTCAGCCCCAAAACATCACTGCTCTAGAGGAGATCTGCATGGAGGAATGGGCCAAAATACCATTAACAGTGTGTGAAAACCTTGTGAAGACTTACAGAAAACATTTGACCTCTGTCATTGCCAACAAAGGCTATATAACAAAGTATTGAGATTAACTTTTGTTATTGACCAAATACTTATTTTCCACCATAATTTGCAAATAAATTCTTTAAAAATCAGACAATGTGATTTTCTGGATTTTTTTTCCTCATTTTGTCTCTCATAGTTGAGGTATACCTATGATGAAAATTACAGGCCTCTCTGATCTTTTTAAGTGGGAGAACTTACACAATTGGTGGCTGACTAAATACTTTTTTGCCCCACTGTATGTACATATGAGGTGTACACTGGAAAATTACATTTTGAACAAATGGTAAATGTCCTGTATTTGTATAGCGCTTTTCTAGTCATTCAGACCACTCAAGGAGCTTTCACACTACAAGGTTTTACATTTACCCATTCACACAACCCGATGCGCAGATCAGGGGGCTACATGGGGTTCAGTGTATTGCCCAAGGACACTTTGACATGTGGCGGTCGAAGCCGGGATCGATCCAACAACCTTCAAATTGGAGGACGACCGCTCCAACTGCTGAGTCACAGCCTCCCAAAAAAAGAAAAGTTCTTAATTGCATCTCCTGTGTCTTTTGAAACATTTTTAAAGGCACAAACTTCCTCAACAAAATTATCTTGTTTGCATAAAATGAACAAAATTCTTCATTCAGCAGTAACAAGAGGTTTTTACCTGTGCTGTGTGATCCAGTCCAAACATGTGAGAGACCCAGTGTTTGCTCTGAGTGGCTGCCGGGCTCTTGTGTCCGCTGCCTGAACAGACATGAGCTTTAAGAGAATGTGGTCTGGTCTGATTATGGAGCCACATGTTTGCGTATCAAGCCTACTACAGGGTGGGCCATTTATATGGATACACCTTAATAAAATGGGAATGGTTGGTGATATTAACGTCCTGTTTGTGGCACATTAGTATGTGTGAGGGGGCAAACTTTTCAAGATGGGTGGTGACCATGGTGGCCATTTTGAAGTCGGCCATCCTGGATCCAACTTTTGTTTTTTCAATTGCTGGGTTTCACATGGCGTAGCGTTGACGTCACCAAATGCAGATGGGGGTCAGGAAGTAACCGCCGCTGCACAGAACCCTGCTGAACTCTGCTGATTCGACTTAAAAATGCCCAAAATCTGTGCGGTCTACGGTTGTTGCAACCGCTCTAATCGGGAGAAAGACAAACTTTTTTTCGTGTCTCGAAAGTCATGTGCCACAAAGGTCTTAATTTTAAAAAACTTACCGAAAGAAGACGGCAGAAATGGATCACTTATCTTGAGCTAAAAACAAGACATGCAATGCTAGAGTTTGCAGCGATCACTTTCTAAAATGTTGAATAAAAGGGTTTAATAAATGTTCTAGTGTTTTAGTGAACATTTACTTAGAAACACATCTACAAAAATGGCAGATAAACAAGTTTTTCTCTGGCCACAAACCACGTTTTTATGGGGGGTTCTGTGGATCTCTGTGAATGATTGAACTACATTATAGAAATATATACAGAGAAATTACTTAAAATCAAACAAATCTAATAGAAATTTGGATTTAAAAAGGCATAATAAGGTATTACATGTAGATACTAGCACATAAACACACTCGTTATTAGCATTAGCAGTAGTATTATTATCACGAATTAAAAGTAGCACAACTCATGACTTACCCATGCAAAAACAAGACGACAGCCATTTAAAGCTTCTCTGGATCCTAAATCGTTGACCCAAACTGATACAAAATAGTTGTAGGCTTCCAGGCTTTTGAAGGCTTTCATTTGATTTGCTGCGTAAAAAGAGGTGTGCAGGACGAGAGTTTGTTATGTCGATAGCTTCAATACAGGGTAAATCCTCCAGACTGTATTTAAAGTCCGATTTTTGTTCAACTATATGGGTCATAACCTAAATGAAGATATATTTTTTCGCGATATCGCGTCTGTGGTAGTCCATTTAAAGCCTTACTATAGTCGCTTTCAGACATCGCGCTGTGTTGTTGTGGCCAAGTGAAACACTTCCTGACCCCCATTTGAGTTTCGCGCAGCTTCCGAGTCACGTGAGTGAAACCCAGCAATGGGAAGAGGGTCATGTGACACATCAAACTTATTGGTAATTTCACAAGAAAAACAATGGTGTGCTTGGTTTTAACGTAACTCTATTCTCACACATACTAATGTGCCGGACGTTAATATCAACCATTCCCATTTTATTAAGGTGTATCCATATAAATGGCCCACCCTGTACATTGACGCCAGACTGATTCATGAGACAGTCAGCTGGGGAAACCTTGAGTCCTGTTATTCAAGATTACCTTTGACCATCACAGCTAACTAATTTTTGTTGTTGCACAAGAAACATTGTGTAACCTATTTGATCTAAAAGACTGACAGCTTGCAGCCAGATAGACCACATCAGACCTGCAGAGGACTGACAGAATCAGTGCTTCAACAGGTCATCAAGGCTACTTTGATTGAATAACTTTTTTGGGGGGGTTCTTTGTTCTCTATGACATTAATGAAGTTCTCTGAGTTTGAATTAAATGGTGAGATGACAAAGGATCAGTCTGAGTATTTTACATACAGACAGAACATCCATTGACACATTCCCCTGAACAGAAAAACGAGTTATAGATCCATGTAGAAAAATCAGGATGAGTGGTCACCTGACAGCAAATATAAAGGCATGTTTACTAATCACACATGGATTTTACACTTGGAGAGGTGTGTTGAATCTGTGAAGATAACAAGGCAGATTCATAGACACGTGCTAGCCTGTTGGAAGCTAAGAAACTGCAGCCAGTCCACACACACTCACACACAAATACAGGTGCTGTGATGATCAGCTGATCCTATTTCTTGAGATACTTTCAGAGTTGAAAAACAAATAATCCTACTGAGCTGAATCATGTTGAGTCAAAACGCCTCATGCAAAACGGAAAGAAAAACAGCCATTTAAACCAGAACTGATCTCATTCCAGGATGTTCAAATCTTATCATGTGAGGCGATGTTCATCATCAGTTTACCTTATTTTGAACTCCTAAACTCAACAGAAACAATTTTTGGGTTATGAGATTAAAACATGAAGTGTAGTTTCTCAGCATCCCTCACTGCTGCAGAGCCAGTATGTTCAGCTGATGCTTAATGAGACTGAAAGTGCAGGAGCTGTCATTTAAAGAGCTTCTCGTCAGTCTAATGATGATGACAGATCTCTGAGTTGTTAATGGGGGGAGGCGGAGACCCTGAGCGGAAACTGGGTCGTTCACTTTGATCCATCTGTCAATGGATATTCATTAGTCAGCAGGGTGAACTTCTCCCACATGAGAGGAGCTGAGGTGTCAAGCAGAAGCTTTCGGGACAATGCCAGATAAGTGCTTAGCAATGTGCCGATCTGTTCATGTGGAGTCACAGCTCAACAAGGCTAATGTCAAATCACCGACCTGTGATTGGTGTCGTTGCTGTTTGATGCAGTCATTCATTGCTCTCTGTTTTCCAGGTTAGCATCACAGACCTTTTGTGTGCTCAGACACCCAGTCGAGCCAAAGCACTGGGTCTGACACTCATCATTGTTAGTGGCTGACTCGCTGAAACAAAACCTGGTGAAATCATGGCGCCACTTTGCTGCTTATTGTGCACATGCTCACTGCATAACATGATGCTCATCGGCTTGTTGCTTTTTGTTTTGCAAAATTTCCACAGATGCTTCGGAAACAGCTGCAATCATGAAACAAACAAAAACCTGCCAGGAAGGATAGTTACTACATTTTTAGGCCATGGTAAAAACCTAAAAATGTAAACATTTGTAGAGATTTCATTCCAAAGGTTTTTCAGATTAAATTAATTAATGCTTTTCTTACTCTGCTTGAAAATGTTGGTTTCGAATGACATTATTCTCACCATTATTCTAATAATTGTCAGATTTAAAGCACCGTCAAACACTATAAACCTAAATTAGGGCAGTTATCAGATCTTTATCAGTTTATTAAAATGCATTTCCTGCAACATTTTACAAAAAGTTGGGATAGTCATGTTCCTCCTCTCGACACATGATATTCTGGCTCTGACTCCAAGTAATATCTCCTCCCATTCTTCCTGTTAAAATGTAAATCATATTCAGAAACACAGTATTATTCTTGTTTCTTTTTTAGTTTAAAATTTCTCAACACAGTTTCCACTGGAGTCCACTGACACATCTGAACCCAGAGGGTTCAAACACGTCTCTGGACAAAGTTAACTTGAGGAAACAGTACACAGCACAGTAAAGTTTGAGGTGATGGTTGTTAAAGTAATTCCAGACCACAGTTCTGATAAATATGTGCTTGTAAATTATGACTATAGTCCTCTGTTGACTCCTTTTAAAACGTGTTGCAGGCCTGAAATGAAAAGTCAATTAAAGCAAGATATAGCTTGGGTTCATTTTGTCTGTTATGAGCTATTTTTGAGTAAAATGCTCAAATAATTGTTTTGTCTTTTATTTTTTATATATTTAAAAAGGTTTCAATCTTGAAGTTGTATCTCTAAACACAACTTTTCTTTTAAAAAGCCTGAAACCGTCTAAAAGATTTAGAATGAAAACAAAATTGAGACAGACATTTTTGGGATATGTAGACATAAAGTCAAAATTTAGAAATAAATTAAACTCTGCCTCTGCTGGGCTGGTTTTTTTGCATTTGAACTTACTACTTCTTTGTTTTCTTCTTGTTGTGTTTCAGTATGATCTACTCATTGGTTACCTCATAACAACTGCTCTCTCAGCAACCAGGGGAAACAGAACTGTAACTGGATATATTTGATATCACAGACCGCTGATGGCATAGAAGAAGAAAAAAACATTAAAGCCAAAATTAAAGATCCTTTTTTTTGGACTGAAGCCAAATGATGAAGTCAACTGGGGACAAAGCTTTGATCATGTTTCACATCACAAGGGCAAAGATAATTATTTTATTCTTGACTGTATATAAAAGCTGAGAACTAAACTGCCATTTACAGTTTACTCAGAGCAAGACTGAAGTTTATCACTGCCTGGTCAATGCACGCACACACACACACACACACACACACACACACACACACACACACACACAACCCTCTAAAGCGCTACCAAACATGCTGTACACAAGCGATAGAGGTAGCCCGGAGGATGTAGAGCACAGTAGCATTTGCACAGTTTGTCTCAGGCTTAGTACAATGAAGCACTGTCCAGCCCGGTCCACTTCTCGGGACGCCTCACCAACTGTAGCTCCACAGGTGAGTCGGCAGCGAGGAACAGATGGAGGAACGGGCAGATGGATTCCACTGTAGAAAGAAGATGAATGAGTCCCAGACTGAATCATCGGAGCAAAACGTTTTCCCTGGAAACAGGTGTAGTCCATGGACTGTAGGATTTTCTTTCTAACATTACATGAATGGCTTTTTGTGATGTGCATTTTGGTGTATTCTTTATACAAAAGGCATTTTTGTTTGATTGACAGCAGATATTCTACAACAAATGCCTTCTTGCCATTGTCCTTGTGTTGTTCTGTTGTAGCAAAATTCTAAAACTGAAAACCAGAACCCATCAGAAGCTTTTGTAGTAGAACAGCACACATTCTTTGCACAAATTGTTTCCTTGCTCTTGCACAATATTTGCAATATTTGGCTAAATGCTAGAGATAATAAATTCTGGTTACACAGGTAACGGTCTTCCAATGCGTAAAGAACCAACCCTGTTGGAGGGGAACAAGGGGAACCTTCTCTAGCTCTGTCAGCGGTGGACCAAAATGTTTTTTCGCTGTCTGAATTAGCTGATCTGTCTGTGAGATACTGATGGTTTACTTCACTATTTTATCATAAGATGAAAAATAACTTTTGCAACTATAAACTATAAATAGAGAGCATTTAACAGTACTGTGATGATTCCTTGATTAAGCTCTAAGTAAGTCTTGAACCTGCATTTTCCATGTGTAACACCGTTTTCTAATTGCTGGGTGCTCCGTAAACCCTCCCCCTTTGACTAAACAAATGGTACTTTGTAAGCAGCAGGCAGCAGAGCAAAAAGGAATGCCTGCATTTTTTTCTTTTCTCTTATTCTAACTAGAGCATTTTTTATCCTAAAGATATGTGTGTGACCAATCAGACTGAATTTAGATAATGTTTATGAAATAAAGAATTTCAAAATCCAAATACTTAATTAGACCTTTTTGTATGTATATTTGTGTTTAATTCTTTGGTAAATGGTGTGCACTTATATAGGGATTTTTTAAAGGTGCAATATGTAAGAATTTAACATGATGTTGAAAGTAAAGTTACATTGTAACATATTTTGATCTCAGGCTGGGTGGTCACCAGTTTTTGTCATTTTAAAAACGCTGTTCCAGGACAGAATCATTGTTTACAATCGCTATTCTGCATCCAGACTTCCTGTCTCTGTAGCAAATCATATGTTTCACATGTGAGCCTGCAAGGTTACCAAGTCTTCAACACAACCAGTTGCAATTCAACAAGGACCAGCAGCAAAGAGTAGCTGGTGATGGAATGGAAGCCAGTAAAAGAAGCAACCCTGAAGTAACTTGTAGTAAAACTGCACCTTTCCACCAACAAGATCTGTACGATTCAGTTCAGGATGGGATGGTGAGGTTGTATTTTAACTGCAATCACGAGAATACGGATGTAAGTGGGGGCATGGGTGTGCTCAGCTTACCAGCGTGAAAGGTTTGTGTTTTCATTCGTAATCGACACAAGGAAACAAATCCACCAACACGAAACACAACAAAACATGGCCTTGCATTAACGGCTAACACTGAGTAACTACCACTATACGCAACGTCAAATTATCTTTTGTTTCTCAGTGCACTCCTTTTCACTATTACCTAATGTGAAGTCACAAAGATGTGAATTATAGAGAACATGCAGACAGCTGCCTCAGTTTATACTGCCAAGTATAGCCCCATTGGAGGATTAATGACACAATTTTGTTTTCGCTCTGCACACTTTTATTGAAAAGAGAAAACATTCACGTATGACATAATCACAACTTTTGGGCTGACAGTTACTTTTTCCGGTTTCAATCAGGTTGGAAAACGCGCAAGAAAGCACTATCTCTTAGAATGATAGTTCAATTGGTTTATTTGCATATCAAAAGCATCATAACAAATGAAGTCCACAGGAATTGTCACTAGCTACGTTTACATGCGCCAAATTTCCCCAATCTGATTAAAATCTTGGTTGATCGGAATTCCCAAATCCCTGTTTACATGGACACTAACTGAAATGATCTGATCATGCCATGAGTACACATGCACCAAGCACTCGATTAGGTTAAATGAGTTGAGCATGCGCACAGCGAGTTGTCTTTCCAGGGAAGAAAAAAAAGTAAACAAACTCCCTCCTTTCTGCACGTCTTTCCCGCCCCATCGTGTGCTCGAGCTGACTCACGTTATCCCCAATATGGACCTTCTGCGGGTGATTACCTTTATGTTTGGGTTTTTACTGGTCGCATTAACCAAGCTAGAGGCAGAATACATATTGCTACTGCTCCTCCGCCACAGGAGAGGAGAGCAGGATGACTGCACCAGCAGACCACTTCTGTTTACTTCCCGCTATGTTTTCTACTTGGGTCTGCGAAAGCGGAAAGACGTCACGCTGAAGTTGTACGCATGCGCAGTGGGCTTTTTTCACCCTTTCTTTCCGAATGGGTGTATACATGCACGTCTATCCGAATGAAGATCGGACAAAACCACCCCTCTCGATCGGAAGTAAATTTCATTCTGATCAGGCTGCATCGGATCAATGACATGTTTACATGACATATTTTTTTTCTGATTGGGCGTTTATTCCGATTAAATGTGCCCATGTAAACGTAGCTACTGAGCAATTTGACATCAAACACATTCTGTGATGAAGCTTCAGCTCTTTCCTCACAGTCACAGGGTGGAAGCTTTAGTTTGCCTGTTTTTCAGCTGCATTGATTAATGAAAACAGTCAGAATGTTGAAGCAGCTCTGATCCGCGGCCCATAAAACCCGTCTCAAACACGACTACCGATGAAGTTACTTCAACTTCTGTTTTATTTCTCGTGAGTCATTTTTATTTTTAAAAAAATCAAAAACACATAAAAGTTTAATGTTAGAAACGGTTTCATGTTGCTCAGATTAGACCGTTTTTAGGAAGATGAAAGTTATAAAGAAAGTTTGGTTTTATTTTTTGATCAAGAGAAACATGATTAAATCATGTGTGGGTGGGGCAGGAATTTTTGTAAAATTAAACAAGATAAAAATTAGTGGTTTCAGATTTTCTAGATATGTCAGAGTATGTTTTTCACATGGAAAGAGGTTTCTGGGTGGTAGCCAATGTGTCCCATATTAAAAATCACATCTGATGAAGTTTCTTCAACTTTTGTTTTTTTCTCATGAGTCTTTTTTTTTTTAAAAAAAACAAAAACAAATAACACACAAAAGTTAAATGTTAAAAACTGTTTTGTGTAGCTCAGATTGTTGCAGCTTTAACAAACCTCAACATCTGATCACTAAGTCAAAAAATCAAAAACAATATTAACTAGAAAAGCACTCAGAGAGTGCTGGCCTCAGCCAAGCAGCACTTGGACATACAATGGGATGCAAAAGTTTGGGCAGCTTTGTTAATCCTTGTGATTTGCCTTTATAAATGAAATGAAATGAAATGAAATGAAAATGAAATGAAATGAAAATGAAAAATACTTTATTTATCCCAGAAGGGAAATTCAACGTTGTAGTAGTTTTTTTTTTTTTTTGTCCAGCAATAAAAACAACAATGAAGACAACAATACAATAATAACGATCAAGGTCTGTTCTTGTTGTGGAGGCTAATGGCTGCAGGCAGGAATGATCTTTTGTATCTTTCGGTCTTGCATCGGACCTGAAGAAGCCTCTCACTGAACACACTCTGTTGTTTGATCACTGTGTCGTGCAGAGGGTGAGAAGAGTCCTCCATCATCTTCATCAGCTTGTCCAGCATTCTTTTTTGTACAATCAGCTCCAGCGGCTCCAGAGATACTCCCAGCACAGATCCAGCTTTCCTGATCAGTTTGTTGATTCTCTTCAAGTCTCTGGTTCTGATGCTGCTGCCCCAGCAGATGGCTGCAAAGCTGATTGCACTTTCCACAACAGACCTATAGAAGATTTGCAACATCTTGGTGCAGACATTAAAAGATCTCAGCTTCCTTAAGAAGTAGAGTCTGCTCTGACCTTTCTTGTAGATGTATTCTGTGTTGCATTTCCACTCTAGTCTGTTGTCCAGCTGAACTCCAAGGTACTTGTATTCCTCCACCACCTCTACCTCCTCTCCTAGGATGGAAATACTGCTGTGTTGATTCTTTCTCCTCCTGAAGTCAACAATCATCTCCTTAGTTTTGCTGCTATTTAAAACGAGATGATTGTTACCGCACCATTTCACAAACTGACTGACCAGTTCTCTATACTCAGCTTCTTGTCCCTCACTGATGCACCCAACAACTGCAGAGTCATCAGAGTATTTCTGCAGATGACAGGACTCAGAGTTGTACTGGAAGTCAGAGGTGTACATCGTGAAGAGAAATGGTGAGAGTACAGTTCCTTGTGGTGCTCCAGTGCTGCTGACCTCCATCCCAGACACACAACCCCCCAGTCTCACAAACTGTGGTCTGTTTGTGAGGTAGTCATAAATCCAGGAGGTTGTGGAGGAATCCACCTGGAATTTATGGAGCTTCTCACATAACAAAGCAGGCTGAATTATATTAAAAGCACTTGAGAAGTCAAAGAACATGACCCTCAAAGTGCTGCCTGATTGGTCCAGATGAGAGTGTGCTCTGTGAAGCAGGTAGATGATGGCATCTTCAACCCCAAGCCCATTACGGTATGCAAACTGTAATGGGTCCTGAAAGGTGCTGACCTGCTTGTTGAGGTGAGCCAGAAATAAATCACTGGTTGTTAAGATAAATTTTTTCAGTTAAATGTATGCTATAGGAGACACACACAGTGATATTTGAGAAGTGAAATGAACTCTATATGACTTACATAAAATGTGCAATAATTGTTTAAATAAATTAACTCAATATTTAGTAGATCCTCCTTTTGCAGAAATAACAGCCTCTAATGCCCCTTTTGCACCGACAAATCGGCACGGCGCGCTTGAGAGTGGTACAGTATAGCGCGGATCAACTCGCTTGAGGAGGTGGAAACATGAAGCTGACGTAAGTGGGGATATGGGCGTGCCCATCTGGCTATGAAAAGTGGCGCGCAAAAGTCTTTGTCCGCGACGTCACAGCGTGTGAAACAACAACAACAATGGCGGATATACGTGTGTTTTTGTACTTTGCACTCTGTCTGTGGTTCCTTTTGGTTGGTTTGATTTTTGGTTCCTGTCGAGGAAGTCGCCATTGTTCAAAGTCAATTGTATTTTAAAATAAAATATTTGTATGGTTGCTGGGAGTTTTTTTAAAGTCTTTTGCGGGAGCGCTTCTATGTCACATCACGTGGACACCACACACAGCCGGGCTAATCAGGGGCTACCACTACGTAGTAGTCGTGTCACTGGCAGCAGTTTACTGGACCAATCAGTAGACAGGTGGGCGTGTGGGCCCGCTTTGGACCACCGAGGAGGTGGTCTGAAAAAAGAGGCCGGGTTGACGCGGAATGACGTGGTTAAGACCCGAGAAAGGCGGTAGAAAAGGGTCCGCAGGTGGCTAAAGTGAACCGAGCCGCACCGTGTTCTGTCGGTGGAAAAGCGGCGTAAGTGCTTCCTATAGCTTCCAGTGACGTTCTGGATTCTGATTGAAGGTATTTTGGTCCATTCTTCCTTACAAAACATCTCTAGTTCCTTCAGGTTTGATGTCTTTCGAGCATGGACAGCTCTCTTCAAGTCACACCACAGATTCTCAATAATATTCAGGTCTGGGGACTGAGATGGCCATTCTAGAACGTTGTAGTTGTTCCTCTGCATGAATGCCTTAGTAGATTTGGAGCAGTGTTTAGGGTCATTGTCTTGTTGAAAGATCCAGCCAGGTGCAGCTTCAGCATTGTCACTGATGTACCTGGACATTGGTCTCCAGAATCTGCTGATATTGAGTGGAATCTATGTGTCCCTCAACTGTAACAAGATTCCCAGTCTCTGCACTGGCCATACAGCCCCTCATCATGATGGAACCACCACCATATTTTACTTTAGGCAGCAGGTGTTTTTCTTGGAATGCTGTGTTATTTTTCCTCCATGCATAGTGTCTGTTGTTATGCACAAATAACTCAATTTTAGTTTCACCAGTCCACAGCACCTTATTCCAAAACGAAGCCTGCTTGTCCAAATGTGCTTTGGCCTACCTCAAGCCACTCTGTTTGTGCTGTGGGCGGAGAAAAGGCTTCCTCCTCATCACTCTCGTATACAGCATCTCCTTGTGTAAAGTGCGGCAAATAGTTGAACGATGCACAGTGATTCCTATTTGCCGTAAGATGACGTTGTAGGTCTTTGGGTTGACTCTGACTGTTCTCACCATTCTTCGCTTCTGTTTATCTTAGATTTTTTTTTTTTTTGGTCGGACACTTCAAGCCTCAACTTGAACTGTGCCTGTGGGCTTCCATTTTCTCAGTATGTTCCTAACTGTGAAAACAGAAAGCTGAAATCTCTGAGATAGTTTTCTGTTTCCTTCCCCTAAACCATGATGGTGAACAATCTTTGTTTTCAGGTCAGTTCAGTGTTGTTTTGAGAGACCCATGCTGCTACTCTTCAGAGACTATTGAAAAAGGAGGGAAACTTACAATTGCCCCCTGTGATGGCCTCACCTGCAGCCACACAAAGTCGGTAACCCCACACACCAATACACTGGTTTCCTAAATTAAATTAAACACACTTAGTTTATATATTATTTGACACAGTTGAAATATATTAAGTTCTAATTGTAGTGCGCACGTTTAGTTAACTTTTGTATATTCAATGCTGTCAAACACTGTTTAATATTTGTTTTTGTTTTTTGGTGCTGGGGGATTCCATGGACTGAGTCTGGAACTGTGGAGAGTTGGAAGCTTCAGCCTGCCTGTCAGTTTCACAAGCAGGAAGTGCTGATTGGGCCGTGCCAACCTGAGTTCCACTATGGGGGAGGACAATACTTATTTGTTATAGTTTCTGTATGATTTATGTAGACTTATAGTCTAGTTTTCTTTTCATAACTTTGTATTTAGTTTAGTAATTTAGGTTAACTCTTAAACTGTGGTTAGACCTTTTCTGTTAGTTCATTAGTGTTTCCCCTTTTGTGTCAACTTGGTCAGATCAGCCAGTATTCCGCCAGTTCCCTTTGTGTGTTGTTTGTCATGTCAGTTTGTTTGTGTAAGAAGTTAGCTGGAAAAGTTATGTTAATGCACTTTCATGGTTTGAGTTGAGTATTTTTTTTTCATTTGACCTCTTTTAAAGGGAACATGTGTAAAGTAAACTTTCTCCTTTTTTTGGATTTTTGGGGAACTTAATCCCATTCTTTTTGAA
The DNA here is from genome assembly GCA_006937955.1 of Pachypanchax playfairii. Classification (NCBI taxonomy): domain Eukaryota; kingdom Metazoa; phylum Chordata; class Actinopteri; order Cyprinodontiformes; family Aplocheilidae; genus Pachypanchax; species Pachypanchax playfairii. The sequence continues at coordinate 2,501,917 of SSNP01000065.1, forward strand.
ACAACCAGTGTGTCTTCCTGTCTCACCATCTTGGTCCTTCACACCCCACTTAAATAATCTTTCTCATAATTGGATTCACCTGTGTATGGAGGACAAGTGTCATAAAACTTAGCAAACCAATTCTGAGTTCCGATAATTAGTCCTAAAGGTTTTGGAATCAATAAAATGACAACGGTGCCCAAATTTATGCACCTGTCTACATTTGTTTAAACAATTATTGCACATTTTCTGTGAACCCTATGAAGTTCATTTCACTACTCAAATATTACTGCGTGTCTCTTATATGATATATTTAAAGGGACTTAAGGCAACTTTACAAAATCTGACTCAGTGCTGCCGCGACAGGCGCTGTGGCTAACTGCAGCCACCAGCCAAGCCGGCACGGGAGCGCGCACAGACACTTTACAGACTGTTCGTCTTCACAGCACTGCACCAGGGAGGCTAATCCTGTTTACGTCAGGTCTCTCCACTCTGCTATTTGATTTGATCTCATCATTTTCATACTGTATCAGGCTCTAAACACGACCTATAATGTTTTCTCACCTGGTCACAAGGAAATGAGCCATGTCAGCATCCGTTTTCACTCCCAAATGCAGCTGAAGTTCCCTCCATGAACCGAACGCATATCCAATATTTATGCGGGTGCCTGCCCGGCTTCGGTCATATTTTTTTTTAGACTCACGAGATGCCGCTGATAATGTCTTTTTTTTTCTTCGTGGTGCCACTTTTTTGGGGGGTGAGAGTGGATGCAGGTCGTTTGCTGGCTGCAGAAACATCCATAAGTATACCTTCAGTGTTTGAATCCAAGTCCACGGCGGCCATGTTCTTCCTGTTCAAGAGCTGTCGGCAACGCGCATGCAGCGTCAATTTACGTCACATCACTACAACTGCGCGGGAAAGTCGGACGTCGAACTGCAGCGCATTATGTAGCACACAGCGTGTCCAAGGCAACAGACATATATGCGGATGGCCTCGTTATTTTGGGTTTTTAATGCTTCATGACCCATTAGCATTGAATAAACTGGAAATGCATGTGTAGTTTTTCACAAATCTTGCCTTAAGTCCCTTTAACTGCACATTTTTATCTTACCAACCAATGATTTATAAAGGAAAATCATGAAGATTAACAAGGCTGCCCAAACCTTTGCATACCACTGTATTGTAGAAAGTACTATAACCATATCCTTTAAAAAGTTCCTGGGTCCAGACAGTAATCCGGATCATCCTCTAAAATCGAATCGATTGTTCCTTGGGTCATTTCTGACCGTTCCTGAAAATTTCATCAAAATCCATCCATGAGTTTTTGAGTTATCCTGCTAACAGACAAAAAAACGAAAGAAACCCCAATGAAAACATTACCTCATTGGCGGAGGTAGCTAGAAAGTTACCAAAGTAACAATGGAAAGTATTTTAATGTTAAACAAAAGTAAGATAAGTTACGTGTGTGGAGACTTTAATATAGATTTACTGAAAGCTAAAGCATATAAGAAAGCTAATGTCACGTTTTAGTAGCTGGCAGGCAGGGAGGACTCAAATGCAGGAAACCGGAGAGCAAAATGAAGTTGAAAGAAAGAAGAGTTTAATGATCAAAAACGAGAGCTGACTGGCAGCGAGACTTACATGAAATGAGGTGAAGTAACCGGTCCAAACAGCAGTGACAAACATAATCCCCAAACAAAGACAAACTGAACTGAATCCCCTTAAATAACAAACAGAACTGAAAACACAACTCAAAACACCTGGGAACCGAAACTCAAAACACCTGAGAACAATCAAGGGAAATACTGGGAGGTAAAACACACAGGAACTAAACTGGAAGTGACCTACCCGACATTAAGAGACCTAATGACACGGAGAAGAAACAGGAAGTACAATAGATAACAAAATAACAGCAACACAGGAAACTAGACTGGGAACAAAATAAAGCTGAACTAAATGACAGGGAAATACAAGACAACAGACTGGACGTGGGAACATGAGGAACTAAGAAATCAACACAAATCACAGATAAGCTAGAATACAACAAGAAATCACAGATACCCAAACACCCCAGTGTACAGAACATAATAACACGACCCAAAACCCCAAGTCCTGACAGAACCCCCCCCCCTTAAGGGACGGCACCTGACGTCCCAAAAAAAAAAAAAACCCAAGACCAAAAAACAGGTGCACACAAACACGGGTGGGAGGCGGGAGGTAAGGACGGCGGGGCAAAACTAAGGCCAAAACAGAGTCAAAAAAACGCAAAACCAGGCTAAAATATACAAGGTTCAAGGCCTAGAACCCGAGGCGCAGAGAGTCTGAAGGTTGCCTGGAAGCCACAATGAAGGGCGCTCCTAGAGTCTGGAGGATGGCCTGGAGGCCGAGAGGAGAGGCGCCCAAAGTCAGGAGGACGGCCAGGGGGCCGCGAGGAGAGGCGCCGAAATTCTGGGATGCGGCCTGGGAGCCGCAAGGCGAAGAGGCGCAGCGAGCCTGGAGTGCGGCCTGTGAGCCACGGAGCGTTGGGGCGCAGCGCGCCTGGAGCACGGCCTGGGAGCCGCAGAGCGTTGAGGCGCAGCGCGCCTGGAGGGCAGCCTGGGAGCTGCGAGGCGAAGAGGCGCAGTGCGCCTGGAGTGCGGCCTGGGAGCCGCGGATTGTGGGGCGCAGCGCGCCTGGAGGGCGGCCTGGGAGCCGCGAGGCGAAGAGGCGCAGCGCGCCTGGAGTGCGGCCTGGGAGCCGCGGAGCGTTGAGGCGCGCTACGCCTGTAGGGAGCCGCGAGGCGAAGAGGTGCCGTGCGCCTGGAGTGCGGCCTGGGAGCCGCGAGGCGAAGAGGCGCCTGGCGTCTGGAGTGCGGCCGCTGCTGCTGGCGGGAAGACGGCCGCTGATGCCGAGTGGTGAAGGTCTGGGAGGTCTAGGCGGTCTGGGAGGTCTAGGAGGTCTATTAACTGGAACCGCCACCGATGGATCTTCAGATGCTGGAGGACCGTCGCAGGCGGCGACGTCCTCGAAACCAGGAGGAGGCCCTGGTGGACCCTCAGGCTGACAGCAGTCGGTGTCGAGACCCCCCGGCGGACAGCAGTCGGCTTCGAGACCCTCTGGCGGACTGGAGCCCGGTCTGGAACCCGGACCCTCTGGCGGACTGGAGTCCGGTCTGGAACCCGGACCCTCTGGTGGACTGGAGCCCGGTCTGGAACCCGGACCCACTGGTGGACTGGAGCCTGGACTGGAACCCGGACCCTCTGGAGGACTGGAGCCCTGTCTGGAACCTGGACCCTCTGGAGGACTGGAGCCCGGTCTGGAACCCGGACCCTCTGGAGGACTGGAGCCCGGTCTGGAACCCGGACCCTCTGGAAGGCTGGAGCCCGGTCTGGAACCCGGACCCTCTGGAAGGCCGGAGCCCGGTCTGGAACCCGGACCCCCTGGAAGGCCGGAGCCCGGTCTGGAACCCGGACCCACTGGAAGGCCGGAGCCTGGTCTGGAACCCAGACCCACTTGAAGGCCGGAGCCCGGTCTGGAACCCGGACCCTCTGGAGGACGCGGCCCACGGCGGCGGTGGGACCTCCGGGACTGAAGCTCTGGAGAGCCGGATGCTGGAGAAGCCGTAGCTGAGGAGCAGGGAGCGGGCTGAGGAGCAGGTACCCCGAGAGGAAGAGTGGTGTGGCCCGGTGCTTCTGCCGTGCTGAGCGCCCCACTCGGCAGCCGCACCGGGTCAGGGCGGGTCCTGCCGGAGCACCGCAGAGATAGTGCCTGGATCTCCTCCCGGGCCTCCAAATAAAACACCCTGAGTTCGGGGGTGTCACGCAGCCATGGGAACTCCGCGAAGTTCTTGAGAAACTGCTGTGTGGCCTCCCACTGCTCCCAGATATCGACCGAGTACGCCACTGCATCAACGTATGCTAAGAGGCTAGCATCTAGCTAGGCGTACTCGGTCGGAAATAGCTCTCTAAACACCACAATAAGGTGCGTGGTGGTTCCTGCTGTCTTAAGAAAGAAAAACCAGCTAAAACGTTAATGTATAAAAGGAGAAGAAAGGAAGAAGATTTGGAAAATCTAAAAGAGGAACTATACGTAGTGTTAGCTGGAGTAGTATATACAGTGAACATGATGTGAATATTGCATATAATTTATTTCTGGACATTTATAAAAGCATATATGACAAGTACTGTCCGATGATAAAACATAGTTTTAGAAATCGATATTCAGAGAAGCCGTGGATGACAAAGGGGATCCAAAATGCTTGTAAAAAAAGAACACATTATATAAGTTATTTATATCACAGAGAACTAAAGAAGCTGAACAGAAATACAAAACATATAAAAATAAATTGATTAATATTATGAGGATGTGTAGAAGGAATTATTACAGCAACTTGATTGATAAAAATAACATTAAAGGAATATGGAACGTGCTAAATACAATAATCAAGAAGCGTTGTGAGGGGATAAACCATCCAGATCATTTTGTCAGTAATAACAGAAAAATCTATGACAGATAGCTGATAGTAGAGAAATTCAATGAATTTTTTGTTGGGGTTGGTCCAAAATTGGCAGGTAAAATAAATAGTTATGGGGAGTCTGAATCCGATGGTTATGGTGAGTTGGAAGCTGTGTTGGATTCATTATTACTTAAAGAAGTGACTCAAAAGGACATTCTTGAAACTGTCAGAGTATGTAAAACTAAATTCTCATTAGACGGAGATGGCATAGATATGTTTTTAGTCAAACAAATCATTGATTGTATTGTTGAACCTCTCACGTATATATATGAAATTTTGTCATTTAAAACAGGAATATTTATATATTTAATATATTCCCGAATAAAATGAAGGCGGCTAAGGTGGTTCCTCTCCACAAATCTGGTAATAAACATCAATTTACAAAATATAGACCGGTCTCCGTTTTCAAAGATATTAGAAAAAGTACAGAATGAAAAGCTGGAAAATTTTGAAGAAAAAAAATGGGATTTTATTGGACAGCCAGTATGGTTTCAGATCAGGTAGATCAACTTAAAATTTTTTTTTTTCCATTACACCGAACTATTAAAAGTATGTGTGTATCTGTGTGGTAATAAATTGTGGAATAAACTCGATGTGACCTTAAAATCATGTAAAAATATTATATCATTTAAAAGGTATTATAAACAATTTATAATTGACTCATACATAAATAGTAAGTGATGAACATGGTAATTGAATGAGAATGGTATATTGGCATGGTATATTTTGTTTTTGTCTTTTTTTTTCTTTTCTGTAGATTCATGTGAATAAGGGTTGGGTTATTATATTTTATCATGTTGCAAGGTGATAATAGAAGGACCTGCATGAAGAAAAGTTTTTAATTTTGTATTTGTTAATGTGAAGAAACGTAGGTTATTGAATTAACTGAACTGGGGCTGGACTAGATAAGCTTTTGCTTCTTCCAGTCCCCTCTCAAATGGTTTTATGTTACTGTTTCTTTTGTTTTTTTGTTATGTTAATATTATGTTATTGTTATTTTCTTTATTAGTTTGAGATAAATAAATAAATAAATAAATAACTTTGATGGAACTGTCACTGTTTGTGTGACCAAGTGTGTGATGGCTGGCAGCCATGGGTGATCGGATCGCCCTTCATTTGAAAGATGGTGGGTTCGATCCCCATTGCCGGCAAGCTACGTCTAAGTATCCTTGGGCAAGATACTGAACCCGCTGCTGCCTCGGGGCAGCCATAGTCTGTCGGGAAGCAGATCACCCTCCGATCAGGAAACTGGAGCTTGATCCCGTGTCCCGGCAAGAGGCTAAATGTCGAAGTATCCTTGGGCAAGATACTGAACCCGCCGCTGCCTCGGGGCAGTCGTAGTCTGTCGGAAAGGAGGTCACCCCCTCCGATTGGGAAACTGGAGCTTGATCCCGTGTTCCGGCAAGAGGCTACGTGTCAAAGTATCGTTGGGCAAGATACTGAACCCCGCAACTGCCCCCCAGGCACTGTTCAAGATGGCTGTCCTCAGCTCCTCACCTCACGGTGGGGATGGGTCAAATGCAGAGCCAAATTTACCCACGAGGGATTAATATAGGAAATTTAAAAAAAAAGAAACTCTCAGCCAATCAGAAAGCTGCATTTACTTGACACTGCGTGCGTGTGACAGCTGACAGGTGGGTGTTACGCCCTGTCTAGGGGAGAATGGTGTAACATTTAAAAAGAAAATTAAAAGAAGAAAATGAATAACCCAAATCTATCAAATACCAAGTTACACGTGGTTTATTTACAAGTTGTGAAACAATATATACAATATATACAAGAAATTTTACTAAACTAAAAGACTGCATTTACTTCAGAGTGAACCAAGGCCAAAATAACAAACAAAACCCCAGCTATCTCCACCCTAGGAATCTCCCTAATCTCTATCCAAATAAAACAGAAAATAAAAGACATGAACTAAACCTAACCCCCTATATAACCAAAAACAGGAGAAAACATGGGTCAAAGAAAATGGCAGTTCACCCCTACTCAAGCAGTACTACAAAACAAAATTTAACCTACTCAAAAAACAAACTGGTGTAAAACCTTTCAAAACCAACCAAAAAAACCTGCTGAAAACACAGCCAAAACACACACTCTTCTAGCAACACTGCAAAGCCACACAGCCAAATTCATGAAATTGGGGGAGACCAAACACAACCAGAACATGCCACAACACATCTCAGCACTCCTTCTCCCCCGCTGGCGGTGTGGGTTTGGGCAGTATACAGTGGGGCAAAAAAGTATTTAGTCAGCCACCAATTGTGTAAGTTCTCCCACTTAAAAAGATCAGAGAGGCCTGTAATTTTCATCATAGGTATACCTCAACTATGAGAGACAAAATGAGGAAAAAAAATCCAGAAAATCACATTGTCTGATTTTTAAAGAATTTATTTGCAAATTATGGTGGAAAATAAGTATTTGGTCACCTACAAACAAGTAAGATTTCTGGCTTTCACAGACCTGTAACTTCTTTAAGAGGCTCCTCGGTCCTCCACTCGTTACCTGTATTAATGGCACCTGTGTGAACTCGTTATCAGTATAAAAGACACCTGTCCACAACCTCAAACAGTCACGCTCCAAACTCCACTATGGCCAAGACCAAAGAGCTGTCAAAGGACACCAGAAACAAAATTGTAGACCTTCACCAGGCTGGGAAGACTGAATCTGCAATAGGTAAGCAGCTTGGTGTGAAGAAATCAACTGTGGGAGCAATTATTAGAAAATGGAAGACATACAAGACCACTGATAATCTCCCTCGATCTGGGGCTCCACGCAAGATCTCACCCCGTGGGGTCAAAATGATCACAAGAACGGTGAGCAAAAATCCCAGAACCACACGGAGGGACCTAGTGAATGACCTGCAGAGAGCTGGGACCAAAGTAACAAAGGCTACCATCAGTAACACACTACGCCGCCAGGGACTCAAATCCTGCAGTGCCAGACGTGTCCCCCTGCTGAAGCCAGGACACGTCCAGGCCCGTCTGCGGTTTGCTAGAGAGCATTTGGATGATCCAGAAGAGGATTGGGAGAACATCATATGGTCAGATGAAACCAAAATAGAACTTTTTGGTAGAAACTCAACTTGTCGTGTTTGGAGGGGAAAGAATGCTGAGTTGGATCCAAAGAACACCATACCTACTGTAAAGCATGGGGGTGGAAACATCATGCTTTGGGGCTGTTTTTCTGCAAGGGGACCAGGACGACTGATCCGTGTAAAGGAAAGAATGAATGGGGCCATGTATCGTAAGATTTTGAGTGAAAACCTCCTTCCATCAGCAAGGGCATTGAAAATGAGACGTGGCTGGGTCTTTCAGCATGACAATGATCCCAAACACACCGCCCGGGCAACGAAGGAGTGGCTTCGTAAGAAGCATTTCAAGGTCCTGGAGTGGCCTAGCCAGTCTCCAGATCTCAACCCCATAGAAAATCTCTGGAGGGAGTTGAAAGTCCGTGTTGCCCAGCGTCAGCCCCAAAACATCACTGCTCTAGAGGAGATCTGCATGGAGGAATGGGCCAAAATACCAGCAACAGTGTGTGAAAACCTTGTGAAGACTTACAGAAAACGTTTGACCTCTGTCATTGCCAACAAAGGCTATATAACAAAGTATTGAGATTAACTTTTGTTATTGACCAAATACTTATTTTCCACCATAATTTGCAAATAAATTCTTTAAAAANCAATTTATAATTGACTCATACATAAATAGTAAGTGATGAACATGGTAATTGAATGAGAATGGTATATTGGCATGGTATATTTTGTTTTTGTCTTTTTTTTTTCTTTTCTGTAGATTCATGTGAATAAGGGTTGGGTTATTATATTTTATCATGTTGCAAGGTGATAATAGAAGGACCTGCATGAAGAAAAGTTTTTAATTTTGTATTTGTTAATGTGAAGAAACGTAGGTTATTGAATTAACTGAACTGGGGCTGGACTAGATAAGCTTTTGCTTCTTCCAGTCCCCTCTCAAATGGTTTTATGTTACTGTTTTTTTGTTATGTTAATATTATGTTATTGTTATTTTCTTTATTAGTTTGAGATAAATAAATAAATAAATAAATAACTTTGATGGAACTGTCACTGTTTGTGTGACCAAGTGTGTGATGGCTGGCAGCCATGGGTGATCGGATCGCCCTTCATTTGAAAGATGGTGGGTTCGATCCCCATTGCCGGCAAGCTACGTCTAAGTATCCTTGGGCAAGATACTGAACCCGCTGCTGCCTCGGGGCAGCCATAGTCTGTCGGGAAGCAGATCACCCTCCGATCAGGAAACTGGAGCTTGATCCCGTGTCCCGGCAAGAGGCTAAATGTCGAAGTATCCTTGGGCAAGATACTGAACCCGCCGCTGCCTCGGGGCAGTCGTAGTCTGTCGGAAAGGAGGTCACCCCCTCCGATTGGGAAACTGGAGCTTGATCCCGTGTTCCGGCAAGAGGCTACGTGTCAAAGTATCGTTGGGCAAGATACTGAACCCCGCAACTGCCCCCCAGGCACTGTTCAAGATGGCTGTCCTCAGCTCCTCACCTCACGGTGGGGATGGGTCAAATGCAGAGCCAAATTTACCCACGAGGGATTAATATAGGAAATTTAAAAAAAAAGAAACTCTCAGCCAATCAGAAAGCTGCATTTACTTGACACTGCGTGCGTGTGACAGCTGACAGGTGGGTGTTACGCCCTGTCTAGGGGAGAATGGTGTAACATTTAAAAAGAAAATTAAAAGAAGAGAATGAATAACCCAAATCTATCAAATACCAAGTTACACGTGGTTTATTTACAAGTTGTGAAACAATATATACAAGAAATTTTACTAAACTAAAAGACTGCATTTACTTCGGAGTGAACCAAGGCCAAAATAACAAACAAAACCCCAGCTATCTCCACCCTAGGAATCTCCCTAATCTCTATCCAAATAAAACAGAAAATAAAAGACATGAACTAAACCTAACCCCCTATATAACCAAAAACAGGAGAAAACATGGGTCAAAGAAAATGGCAGTTCACCCCTACTCAAGCAGTACTACAAAACAAAATTTAACCTACTCAAAAAACAAACTGGTGTAAAACCTTTCAAAACCAACCAAAAAAACCTGCTGAAAACACAGCCAAAACACACACTCTTCTAGCAACACTGCAAAGCCACACAGCCAAATTCATGAAATTGGGGGAGACCAAACACAACCAGAACATGCCACAACACATCTCAGCACTCCTTCTCCCCCGCTGGCGGTGTGGGTTTGGGCAGTATATATAGAAAACACTGTCAGGCAGGCACCAATCCCTGGACCCGATCTTCCCTCCAAAATCACCGGTCATGTGGTGCAGGTGTGGCAAGCTTGCCATAGATCCTCAGGAGGTCCCACTCTGTAAAAGAAAAGAGCAAAAGAAAAAACACACAAACGGCAGGGCCGTAACATGGGGAACATGTAGAATTTTTTCATAAGGAGTTTCACTCCTGAATGGTCTCTCCTTCATGACCAATAGTGAATTCTCAGCAGCATGAACTGCAGAAAGCTTTAGTCACGTCACCGGTAACCGACTTTTCCCTTGTCTCCCACTGTTTATTGTAGCTACACCGTCTTTTCTTTGCAGGTTCATCCGTATTTCCAAAACAGCTCCCTAATTCATTCCTAAAACCGACTTCACACAAAGTTTTGATTTGATGTAGTGTAATTGGCGCATGAAATCTGTCCCCTATTAAGTCTTACTGCCACCTAGTGGTAGGAGTGTAACAGCAGCGGAAACATTCGTAAACGCAACAAGCAGCACTCATTATAACAGATAAGAGACTTCCGCTACGGGACAAGCAAAATTACATAAATATACAGGATGTTGGCAACCCTAGATTAGGCTACTTTATCAGTTTATATAATCAGGGGTGCACATAATATTTTTGGCCTGGTTCTCAGAAGAGAACCTAGGGTTGTTGCTTGGTCCTCACATTTTTAAATGTGTCTCGCTGTGTCTCTTCCGAGCTCCTCTGCTTTGTTTTTGGTTTCATCAAGCTTCAAATTCAGTCTGTTTACTTTACCTGGCTCTATATTTGTTTCAATAAAAATCCTTTAATTGTTGAAAAAATCAAGAGAAACCAGTAAAATATAAAAATACTGGTAAAAAAAAACATTCAGAGTTCAGGTTGGATTGTTTACAGATTTGATTGTTCACTTTAATCTACATTTAACAGTTTGGTGTTGAAATTTATTAGTCAGCTGTTGGAGCTTCTGTCATTTACTGTAACTGTTTTTTGTTTTGAAATGATGAGGATGTTTGTAATGTGATGCAGTCAGATAAAAAGACACACTGGACAGTTATGGGGCATTGACTGCATATTCCATAGTGCTTTGCGCGCATTCAAAATGGCGCGGATCACAGACAAATACGCTGATACTGTTGATTAAAACAGGTGGTTTTCTGTATTTTATAGCACAAAAAGGTAGTTATACACGTCTGTGCCACGATGGTCTATTTGTCTTATTCAGTGAATTTTTTCAGTTTTGACGCGATGCAGAATCCTGCAGTCAGCTGCACTGATCTGACTGACTGAAAATCCGTCACACTGACAAACTGATACACAGAGACGGAGAGAGAAGCAGTGTGTGCGGACCTGCGGACCACTTATGTGCACCCCTGTATATAATAATTGTTACAGCATATTTGGGGTTGCTACCCCAAGCTACTGCCTACTACTACTACTACTGTCATTTAGCAGACGCTTTTATCCAACGCAACTTACATTGAGAGAACATACAAGCGAGTAATCAAAGAGAAGGAAACAATATAAGGAGGCGGACTGTTTGGAGTCCAGTTTAATTCCAACCTAGCGCCTAGGCCTAGCGCTGCGCCTGCATGTGGAACAATCTGAAGACATTTTTCAGCTCTTACATTAATGACAATGGTTTCTGTGTCTCATGATAAGCTGTTGTACAAACTGCAAAGATGGGCCTGTATAAAAACATGTGTTGTCTGGTCAACTCTAAACTCCATGTTATTTCCCTTTATCTTCCTTTGACTCCTCATCACAGAGAAAGGTTGAAATGAGCAGGTCAAGGGTGCAGATACAGCTCAGTATTATGGTCTTTGACTCACCCTATTGGTAATGCTGTCCTGCAGAGCTGAACAGGCAACCTGTCACTCTCTGGTATCCTTCAAGATGTGCTGTCCTGTCAGACTGTATTGGCTACAACTGAAGACAGGAGGATGGATGAGTTCACCTGCTGACATTCAAATCTACATCCTACTTTTTTGAACCTGTTCTTTGTCGCTTCTCCATCTTTGTTGCTCTGAATATTTATTGATTCAGTCAGTCAGAGTTCAAAAACCACCCATTTGTATTTAAAGCTATTTTAATAAAATGTTTCACAAACCTTCAGTAGAAGTTGCTTTACTGTTATTTTTGTTGACACTTGTATTACAGTTTCAGAGTAGGCCTGGACGATAGGGCAAAATAAAAATGATAACAATATACAGTATTTTTCCATATAAGATAAGAATAAAATAAGAAATCCTTTATTTGTCCAACAATGGGGAAATTCTGGTGTTGAAACACTCATTATAGGGCAGACATATTGTTTGATATCGATTTTTATCACAATTTTTTAAATATTGCCAGTTTAAAGAGGTCATTTCACAAACATTTTATGACTTTGTGGTTATTTCTTAAGTATTAACCAGTAATATGAAACATTTTATATCTAAAAAATGTTAGGAAACACTCATTAACAGATCTTTCAATCTCTCTGCGTCAAAATTCGGCTGGTTTCGGCAGGCTCTCGGGCAGCAACTCATTATTATTCATTATTCGAATTTGCTGGACTCAGATTGGCTAACAAACTAGCCTATGAGAGCAAGGCATGCTGTTTCCTGCCCTGCTGCGCATGGCAACAGCAGACGTTCTCTCTTCCTGTTTGGTACATCTTATGCTACAGCTTTTAGCCAGCAGCATGCTATGCGTGGTTTCAACTGCGGGAGCTGCCGAATACTAACAAAGAAAGGAGTTGTGACAAAACAGATACAGGCCATTCGAACTCGGAAGAACTCGGGTTTCATCACCACCTGCATAGTTTGAGAGATAAAAACTGAAAGAGAAGTTATTGACCTGTTTTCACACCCACTATGAAGGTAAGAACACCTGTGGAGCTAAAATATTCCACAGAAACCTCAGAAAAAGCATTTTTAATGGAAGGGCCTCTTTAAAGCACCTCAAAATCTAAAAATAAAGAAACTAGGGATGTGCAGATCGATACTAAAATATCGATACCTCCGATTCCAGCTTTTTGTGTTCTGGAATCGATTATCTTATTAAAATATCAATATTTTAGTAATTTTAAGTCAATATGTAGTTTGTCATTAACTGAAAAATTCTATAAATCATGCTCAGTTGGTCGGAACTACTTCTTCTTCAGCCTACCAAAGTGCGTAATGGTGCAGTATAAAAGCAGAAGGATGCGAAGCGGTGCTCCTTACCGGTTGCTGCAGTCCGCTGCAGAACAAATACCGTCGTGTGTGGAGCAACTTTAGTGTCCCAAACAACATAAATGCAGTATGTAATGTGTATGAAGACTGTGAGTTGTTCACTGGTAGCATGTTATGTGCTATTAAACCGGCAGGATCTACTGTGTGTTCTATCAAAATAAAAGCACTAACTTCCAGTCAAGAGTTACAGATGGTGTGTGGAATATTAACTTTCCTTCTCCAAATGGATGCAGTAACTCAGTGTTCCTGCCCTTAAAATGACTGAACCAACACCTGGAAACACTATAAACATCATGAAATATTTAAAAATAAATCATAAGACAGAATATGAAGATGTCGTGATCGGATCAGATCGGATCGGAGAGGAGAGGAGAGGAGAGATAAGGTGCAGCAGGGGTGAAACAGACATCTTCTTGAAATCCTTTAAGCATCCAGGTAGGACAGAATGTGGAGTTGAGACTTTTTGCACCATTTCCAAATTAGGGAAAGTGATTTAAATCATCTGGTATATAGGTATTTATTTGTGGTAGTCAAATGAGAACAGCCACCTTAAGTACACTTATTTTAAAATGTAATTTTCCAAACAGAACATTTTTTAACAAAGTATCGGTATCGAATCAGAAAGAAAATTAGTGGTATCGTACATCACTAAAAGAAACTAAATGTTAGTTAAACCTTTTATTAAAACTGAGTCTTTCGAATGACAAAGATACAAAATAAACAAATTGTCTACTCTGGGATTATTAAGACACCCTGAATGTATTATTCTTATCTGTGATGCTACATATTACATATGCTGTTCACACCATAGCCACGGCACTTTATATTAAATAACAATATTGTTTAGCTGCTTTGTAGCTACAGAATTAAACATTGCAAAACAAACAAAATATAAAATTGAGCAGCACTGAATACTCAGATCAAACAGTAACACACCTAAAGATCAAAAGACTGAGATCTATTTTGCTGTCTTCAGCTCTGCATTTGGTCATTCTGCTGCTTTTCTCCACAGTAGTGTAGCACGAAACGTGACACACTTCTTCTTGTTTTATTAATGGCAGTGGGCAAACAGCGTGTAGGGAGCATTATTATATTAGACAGATTATTATTATATTCTATATCAGAAGACAATCTTCAGTCAGTTTCCTAAGTCCAAAATTGAGCGACTGTAGCCTAATCAGGAATGGTCATGGCCTAATGGGGAAGGAGGTCATCCACTGATTGAAAGGTGAATGGTTTGATCCCAGTCCCCAACCGGCCACATGTTGATGTGTATTTGGACAAGGTACTGAATCCTAAAACGGCCCCCTGGGTGCCGTAGAAATGCCTGCCCACTGCTCCTCAGGGATAAGTCAAATGCAAAAAACATCCCCAGGGAATCAATAAAAGAGTTTAAACTACTCTTTTTAAATCCAATTACACTCAGTCCTACATGTGGTCCAAACCTCTATGCCACAAATAATTATCATATATTTTATGGTAGTATAGTACCCCATTCTAGAGGCTTGTTTCAGCTGGTAAAGATGAATTATCTCAGTTCTAATTGCAAAAAAGATACATAATTTTTGTGTCCACATTAAAAATCTGTAGTTTCCTCGAAAAACTACAGAAGCTGGTGGGTCTTCTTTAAAACAGCTACCACATTGGCATCAAATTTCAGCTTATCATCTAAAACTACACCAAGATAACTGTATTGTTCCAAAATATCAATGTTTGTGCTGTTAAGAACAGTATGTGCTGAGGAGTGAGAAGACTTCCTATAATCCTCTGAGTTCAGCTATAAATTAGCTTCATCACACCATTCAACAAAATCCTCCACCACTGGCCCGTGCCCGTCCTCACCACACAACAGATTGTCAGTCAAACACAGCCATTTCCCGCTTGATCTTGCTTCTTTGCACATTTTTGCAGTAAACATTAGCTACGTTTACATGGGCACATTTAATCGGAATGAATGCCCAATCGGAAAAAAAATACGTCATGTAAACATGTCAATCAGAATGTTTTGATCCGATGGAGCCTGATCAGAATGAAATTTCCTTCCGATCGAGAGGGTTTGTTTTGTCCGATCTTCATTCGGATAGACGTGCATGTACACACCCATTCGGAAAGAAAGGGTGAAAAAAGCCCACTGCGCATGCGTACAACTTCAGCATGACGTCTTTCTGCTTTCGCAGACCCAAGTAGAAAACATAGCGGGAAGTAAACAGAAGTGGTCTGCTGGTGCAGTCATCCTGTCATCCTGCTCTCCTCTCCTGTGGCGGAGGAGCAGTAGTAATATGTATTCAGCCTCTAGCTTGGTTAATGCGACCAGTAAAAACCCAAACATAAAGGTAATCACCCGCAGAGGGTCCATATTGGGGATAACGTGAGTCAGCTCGAGCACACGATGGGGCGGGAAAGACTCACAGAAAGGAGGGAGTTTTTTTTTTTTTTTCTTCCCCCGGAAAGACAACTCGCTGTGCGCATGCTCAACTCATTTAACCTGATTGAGTGCCTGATGCATGTGTACTCATGGCATGATCAGATCATTTCAGTTAGTGTCCATGTAAACAGGGATTTGGGAATTCCGATCGACCAAGATTTTAATCAGATTGGGGAAATTTGGTGCATGTAAACGTAGCTATTGTTTTCTTTTTGCTCTTAACTTGTTGTGACATCCTCTCACAAACAGACATTACAGGGTGTGGTAAACATAATGGGAAGCTGAAATGAAGGAAATTATTAGTTAACTATGAAATATATAATATAAAAGACAACTATATATTAAAACTATAAATCAACACAAAGTAACGTTTATCAGACCTGTGTTTGGATGATTGGGAGGAAATTTATTTGATGTACTTTTAACAATCCAGTTCAGTAAACTTCATATTTTGACAGTTTGTTGTTTTATCCTTTTCTGCACAAATACAGTATACTTGTGTAGAATTGTATTGCAGAATGACTCCATTTATCACATCTTCATTGGGTTTATTCTTGTTTTTAGCCTGGGTTTCTGGAAAGGCAATGAAGCACTGGTCATGTGGGTGTGTGTATTCCTCTGAACTGTACTTTGAAAAATGACAGTATATCTCTGGGCATACTGTTGTACATGCTACAGTGGGATCAGCCTCAGTGTGAGGTAAAGCACTTCTTCTTTGAGAGGACAAATAAACAAACGTCTAGACTCTTCTGAAATACAAACAGAAAAAAACTTGGTGGGAGGTAAACCTGAACACCAGGAAGGTCAGTTTAGCACATTACAAATAAGAAGTAGGATATTAATTAATTAATTAAGAATAGACTTAAAACTTTCCTTTTTGCCCCATCCTATATTCAAGGTTAGCTTGGGTTCTCCTGAGCTTTCCCTGCAGTTATGCTGCTATTGGCTTAGACTGCCGGAGGACATACTGATCACATTTCTTCACTCTGCTGTCTCTCTTTACTCTCCATGTTTGTATTGATTGTTATTGCTGTCATTAACTGTTTCTCTGTTTATCTTTCTATAGACATGATGACTGGCCCAAATCCATTGGTGTTTGGGGTCTGAACTGACAGGAAAGAGACAGTCGGCTCAAGCAGAAGGCCGCCCATCCTGAGCCGGGTGCTGCTAGAGGTTTCTTCCTGTTAAAAGGGAGTCGTTCCTTTCCACTGTCGCAAATCATGCTGCTCAGGATGGGGGATTGTACTGAAATAACAATTCAACCCAATCGGCTGGTTCCTTAGATAGAAAATGTTTTGTTATTAATTTGTTGATTTTTCTGTAAAGTGCCTTGAAAGGACTTTGTCATGAACTGGCGCTTTATAAATAAATAAACTTGAAACTTAATCAAGGGAAGATGCACAGAGGTAAAACAAAAATCACTATAAAAGCAGCAATGGTCTGCCGCTAAGAAGTGAATGAACCTGATTTAAGAAGAACAATTTCATGAGGTGAAATGATGTTCAGGTGTGACTACAACAATAGCCAGATAAACCCCGCTGGAAGCAGGGAATAGCAGAACAGAGGGAAAGCCTCCAGACTCACCTGCAAAGGAGGAAAGTATGCATTAATTCATTCTGCTTGTACCTTCTCAGGGTTGAGGGAGGTTTGTATCCATCTCCAACAGACACTGGAGAAAAGGTGGCAGCATCAGCTCTTGCCAATAGGTAGTCTGCTGCCTTCTCATGGTTTATGGTGCCTCTGGACCAAAAATGCAGGAAGATTGTGTCAAAACAAACAAAAAATATATTAAAGATAAAACAAAAAGGCTGAGGAGGTAGAAAAACAAAATGCATAAAACAGGGAAACAATAGGTAGGAACAGGGGATTAAAACATATGCTCTTAAAATGGACTAAGGTGAAACAGAGACTTATAAAGCTGAGGAGAGGTGATTACTGAGGGACGACAGCTGAGGAGAGGGGAGGGGAGGCTGATCAGATGAAATGAGGAACATGGTGTGGAAAACAAACTCAGAAACAGTACAGAGGATGATGCACATGTAAAGCAGGAGACACAGGAGGGACAAAAGTATATCTAACCTAAAAACTAAACCTTACTAAAATAAACTCAAGAAAGGAAAGAACAACCATGAAACCAAACCAACAAAAGCAACAGGAAAAACTTCTGACTAAAACGATAAGTAAATTAACTGATGCAAAACAAGGGAAAAGGAAACTCAAACCCCCCTACAAAATAAAACCACAGGAAATACCTGGGAAAACAAAGTAAAATCAAACAACTCTAAACCCCACAACCCTGACAAAAGATAACTAAAGCACACAACAAGAAACATGGGAAAACAAGAAACAATGAATGCTATCAAAATAAAATCACAGGAAACAGCTTTCTAAATTAGAATCACAGGAAAACCCTGGAAAACACATCACAGAACACATCCTCCTAGAACTGCCACCTTACTGCCTTTCTGACGGGCTTGGACCGGAGGCAGCACATCACCCCTGTGTTGTCCAAATTACACTGGCTTCCAGTCTGCTTCCGTATAAAATTTAAGATCCTTCTGTTGGTATATAAATCTTTGCATGCAATGGCCCCCTCTTGTTTAACACAGCTTTTACAACTGTATGTTCCAGCGCGATCCCTGAGGTCCTCTGAACAGCACCTTCTGCTTGTTCCCACTGCCCGTTACAAGACCCGTGGGGAATGGGCTTGTTCAGTTTGCGCTCCTAAACTATGGAACCAACTCCCCCTGATGGTCCGACTTGTCCCTTCCCTCTCCACTTTTAAAATACGTTTAAAGTGATATTTTTTATCCTCTGACCTTCTCGGCTGAGGCGGTTTAACCTTTGTGATGTCTTTTTCATTGTTGTTTTTATTTTTAAAAGTTTTATCTGTCTTGTACTGTTCGATTTTAGTCAGTTGGTGTTTTTACTGTCCTGTACAGCACTTTGGTTGGCGTTGTTGCCGTTTAAATGTGCTTTATAAATAAAGGATGATGATGATGACCTTATTGTGGTGGAGGAGTTTGAGTGCCCGAATAATCCTAGGAGCTATGGCACAGCCTGGGCCCCTCCCTGGAGCCAGGCATGGAGTTGGAGTTTCATATTCTTTGCCCACCGGGCCCAGGCGGGCTTAGCTCTAACGGATGACGTGGGGCTGCCCTCCTGTAGACTCATCATCCACAGAGGGAGCCATAGGGGTCAGGTGCAGAGAGGACTGGGCGGTGGTCCGGGGCTGGAGCCTTGATGGCCCAGTTGCTGCACACAGCTTCTGGCTCTCGGGACATGGAATGTCAAAAATAAAACAACATACCCAAAAACACCACAACTTTGACATGCCTATGCCAAGAGCATAGGGAAAATAAATCCTGCAATGTGGGTCAACAAGTGATTTTGTTGACCCACATTGCAGGACTCAGACACAGACAGCAGCTATAGGTGCAAAAGTGAAAGGTTTATTTACAGTAATATATACAGTGGTGAAAATGTGCTCGGTGATCTGGTGCGCCAGGGAGAGTCTCAGAACTGCAAGGGAGAGGAGAGTTAGTTCAAGTGCCACGGAGATGGAGCTGGAGATATTGCGTGGAGATGAGGTGAATGACTCACCGGAGAGATGATGAAGGTTTTGCTCGAAGGGAGGGCAGGTCCAGTGCGGTGCTGTGCAGGGAGGTGGTGAGTCCAGGTCGGGTGAGGACGCCGGAGGGAGACAGACAGGACTTCAACTCAAGTTGAGGAGAGGAGCAGAGAAAATCCAACAGACTGTGCACACGTGCAAAACCTGGACAGAGCTGAAGAAACACATAAGTGGTAACAGGAGGCTGAATACAGAGAGGAGACAATAAACATCCTAACTAAAACCCAACCTACCAGACCAAATCAGGCAGACAGAAAAAAAAAAATCAATTCAAGGGACAAGGTAAAACAAAAAAGATTTAAAAAAAAAAAAGAACTAAAGAAAAGTAAAGCAAGACACCATAAACACAGAAACAGGGAACAAGGACTTTCAAAGTAAGACAACAGGAAAAAAGAGGGAACCAAAAACAAAAAAAGCTTTCAAATATAAAACCACAGGAAACCCTGAAAAATACACCACTAAAATAAAACAACAAACTCAAAGGTCCCAACCTAACTGTGATTTAGCATATCAAATTTGGATCAGAGCTCATAAATCATGTGGGAGTTATAACAGTTCCTTTTTATAATGCAAATGCAAAGTTTGAGGTGAAGCCACACCCGCATTTTTCAAGCTTAATATAATATTTTGACTTGCATCAATCCCTGTGCCTTAAGATTGTACTGACAGAGTTTGATGGTGATCCATAAAATAAATCTGAGAGTAGTTAGTTCAAACATGACAAGTGTGAAATGTCCAAAATTAGCCAGTTATTCCAAGATGGCTGACTTCCTGTGATATTTGGACCCAAGAGGTTTTATTGTAGGTCTTGAGAGGGTACATGTGTGTACTCATTTTCATATTAATCAATAAAAGCATAGGACAGGGCATAAAATAGCTTGATAGTGAGACTTTTTGACTCAGCCCGACCTCACGTGAAATACGACTGCATTGGTCAATTTTGAAAACGACACTATATTCAGTATGCGACCCCTATCTGTTAGCACTAACCTTAACCGTTCCGCTTTTTAATGTGAAATATTCGGCTTTACAGTGTGTCCATGTGTATCTTTACATTTTAAAGCTAACCGTTGTATTAAAATGTGTTGAATATTTAGTGGTTCATGGTTTATACACAAAGGTTAAAATATTACATATTAAAATACACATAAAACAAACATGTAGATGTTGAAAACATGTTGAGTTAATTAGTAAAGCTATTCATAGCAATAATTTTATTTTGAAATCCAAAGGTGTTTTTTCCTTCAATGCAGTCGCCAGACATTGTCCACTAGTTGGCGCTGGTGCTGTTCCTTTGGCCAGGAATTGTTATTGTTCAAGCTGCAGAGAGAAGAAGAAGAAGCCAATGCTATAAAATGCAATGTTATTCAGACAGAGACATGCATGTTAGACAGTGAGAGAACAACAAGTGCGTTGTAAACTGAGATGCAGCATTTTTCCAGTAAAGCCAAATGAAGCTGAAGTCAGATGTTTGGACATTTTTCTTTAAGAAAACGGACGTTACAGCTAAATCCACAACATTTATGGTGCCGAAAACCCGGGAGCAGAAAAAGTGAAGAGAGAACTTTGTTGGGATCAAGCCGATAGCTGCAACAACACGGAGACGAAAGGAGAAAATGTCGGAGCAACTTCAAAGGCTGAAACAGAAGCGGAGCGTGCTGCGGACATCCGTTACAAAGCTGCTGCAAACTATACAAGATGAGACAAGTAAGACTAATATAAACAGTGACCGTTTGCGGGAGCTTTTAGCCATGTTATTACAAAAAGAGAAAAACTTACAAGACATTGAACCCGATATAGAGAAGGAGATCCCTTTGGACGAGTTAGGTGCGGACATGGCGCGGACAATTGAGTACCAGGACAACACAAACTTATGGAGGACGCGGGCAGAGATAGCGATTGAACGGGCTGCACAGCAACAAGAACAAGCAGGGAACGCCACCGTATCAGCGAA
>SSNP01000065.1:2522880-2542745 GCA_006937955.1 Pachypanchax playfairii
GAGCTCATTAGAGACAGAATAGTAGTGGGCTTGGCTGACACGAGACTGTCTGAACGCATGCAGATGGAAAAAACTTGGACTTGGAGAAAGCCGTAAATATGGCAAGACAATCGGAAGACATAAAAAAGCAGCAAACTGCTCTGAGAGCTGAAAGTAATGTGATGCAAATGAATGCGAACTCTGTGGATAGAGTAGTTGAAAACAAACAGTATGACAAGACGAAATTCAAGAGCAGGAGTAAAACAGTAAAAACACACCAGCAGCTCTTCCGTAAAAGTAAAAGCTCTCTTAACACACAGTGTTACAAATGTGGAGGCTCTCCTCATCCCAAATACGAGTGTCCAGCTAATGATGCAAAATGTCATTCTTGTGGAAAGAGAGGCCATTACCAGCGTGTCTGCAGACAAAGTAAGACAGTGCAAAGTATTGAGGAGGAAGAGGAGCAAAGTTTCTTCCTTGGATCGGTCTCCACTGACAATCAGGCATGGACAGCTGAGATAAAGGTAAAAGACTCCAAACTGACTTTCAAACTCGACACCGGAGCAGATGTTACTGCAATTGCAGAGTCAGACTTGGCTAAACTGTTTCCAAAAGCAAAAGCGCCCATTCTCCAGCAACCAGAGAGACCTTTGCTAGGCCCTGGGAGGACACCATTAGATGTCGCAGGTTTCTCAGAGCTTCAGCTCAGGTATGGAACCAAGCAGACGACAGAGAAGGTGTACGTCGTAAGAAATCTCAGTACACCACTGCTAGGCTTACCTGCCATCACAGCTCTTGATCTCCTGGTGCGTGTGTTGAATATTTAGTGGTTCATGGTTTATACACAAAGGTTAAAATATTACATATTAAAATACACATAAAACAAACATGTAGATGTTGAAAACATGTTGAGTTAATTAGTAAAGCTATTCATAGCAATAATTTTATTTTGAAATCCAAAGCTGTTTTTTCCTTCAATGCAGTCGCCAGACATTGTCCACTAGTTGGCGCTGGTGCTGTTCCTTTGGCCAGGAATTGTTATTGTTCAAGCTGCAGAGAGAAGAAGAAGAAGCCAATGCTATAAAATGCAATGTTATTCAGACAGAGACATGCATGTTAGACAGTGAGAGAACAACAAGTGCGTTGTAAACTGAGATGCAGCATTTTTCCAGTAAAGCCAAATGAAGCTGAAGTCAGATGTTTGGACATTTTTCTTTAAGAAAACGGACGTTACAGCTAAATCCACAACATTTATGGTGCCGAAAACCCGGGAGCAGAAAAAGTGAAGAGAGAACTTTGTTGGGATCAAGCCGATAGCTGCAACAACACGGAGACGAAAGGAGAAAATGTCGGAGCAACTTCAAAGGCTGAAACAGAAGCGGAGCGTGCTGCGGACATCCGTTACAAAGCTGCTGCAAACTATACAAGATGAGACAAGTAAGACTAATATAAACAGTGACCGTTTGCGGGAGCTTTTAGCCATGTTATTACAAAAAGAGAAAAACTTACAAGACATTGAACCCGATATAGAGAAGGAGATCCCTTTGGACGAGTTAGGTGCGGACATGGCGCGGACAATTGAGTACCAGGACAACACAAACTTATGGAGGACGCGGGCAGAGATAGCGATTGAACGGGCTGCACAGCAACAAGAACAAGCAGGGAACGCCACCGTATCAGCGAACCCACAGCAGCTGAGTGATGCGAGTACACGGTCATCTATAAGCAGACCTTCAGTCAAGCTACCCAAGCTCTCAATAAACAAATACAACGGAGAAGTGTGCATGTGGCAAGAGTTTTGGGACCAGTTCGAAAATGCAGTTCACCAAAACCCAGATTTGAGCAAAACTGAAAAGTTTACTTACCTTAAGTCATATCTCATTGGGCCAGCTGCACGAGCCGTCGCAGGGCTAAAGTTAACTGACATGAACTATGATGCTGCAGTAAACATGCTAACACAAAGATTTGGAAGGAAAGATGTAATTATAAGTGCACACATGTCTAAGTTACTAAATCTCAGTCCAGTTAAAAGGTCCTCAGACATTGTTGCCCTGAGACAACTTTTTGATGACGTTGAAGTGCAAATCAGAAGTCTAGAAGCTTTAGGAGTTGTGTCAGACAGCTATGGGGGTTTACTGTGCCCCATACTGCTCAAAATGATTCCAGATGATCTTGCCCTTGAGTACACCTGCAAAACAGATATCGGGCAAAAGTGGGATGTTGATGGCCTTGTGAAGTTTTTGCAAGGGGAAGTTGAAAGCAGGGAGCGTGCTGCACATTTGACACAAACAAGAGAAAATCATAAAGATGCACATGCAAATCAGAAACAGCACTGCAAACCAGATTCAAGCAGAGAAAGGTGGAAAAGGTCTAATGTGCCCTCAGCTGCAGCCCTTCACACAGGCAGTTCGAATACACCCCTTGTGCACAGTTGCATATTCTGTAACAGTACCACTCACAAAACAGAACAGTGCACTGAAGACACAGTCACAAGCAGGAAGGAAAAGCTAAAGAAAATGGGAAGGTGCTTCATATGCCTAAAACCCAGACATCTTGCTCGAGACTGTAGATCCAAAAATGTGACATGCACTGATTGTGGAAAGAGACATCATGCTGTTGTATGTGACAAAAGCGAGCAACCAATAGAAAGGACAGATGCTGCTGAAACCACGAGTGATACAGTAGTCTCTTCAGTCATTCCACAGGCATCCAAAGCAACCCCAGAAAAATGTGAAACAGTGCTTTTGCAAACTGTGAGAGCAACGATTGAAGGACCTGGAGGAAAGAGGATTGTGCGTTGCTTGATTGATGGAGGGAGCCAACGGAGTTTTGTCCATGAGGAACAAGTAAAAAATTTAAGGCTGCCAATACTAAAACAAGAGACATTAAACCTCCACACGTTTGGCTCAAATAACCCAGTGACCACAAAATGCCATGTCATAAAACTAGTCTTGGAAAATGTGAGAAACAAAAATCAGAAAATCGAGATTGAAGCTGTCCAAACCCCACAACTTTGTACTGCAGTCATGAAGGTCCCCAGTGAACACATCCAACGGCAGCTGGAGAAAAAAGGGCTACCAGTAGCAGATGTGTCAGCGGGAGACAAAGATGGTTTGGAGCTATCAGTACTGATCGGAGCAGATTACTACTGGAGAGTAGTCACAAGTAAACCTGAGAGACTGTCAGATGCATTAGTTGCCATAGAAACCAAATTTGGCTGGGCAGTGCAAGGACCAGTTGTCATGTCCAGTATGAATGAAGCAACATGCATGCACATTGGACTCAGTGAAGACTCAGTGGAGATATCAAACCAGCTAAGAGCATTTTGGGAGATCGAGTCACTGGGCATCACTACAAAGGGTGAGGAAACACCTGATGACAAGAAGGCCAAGGAGAGCTTTGACAGGTCAGTCAGATTCATTAATGAGAGATATGAAGTGACGTTGCCATGGCGCCAAGACACACCCGAACTTTCAGACAACAAGAAGGTTGCACAAAAGAGATTTGAAACCTTGAAAAGAAAACTGAAATCTGACGTGACACTTTTCAAAAGATATAATGATGTAATAGAGGAATACACAGAATAAGGAATATGTGAAGATGTGCCAGAGAGCAGTCATTCAGCAGAGACAGAGAATGTAACCTACTACTTACCTCATCATGCTGTAATCAGAGAGGACAAGGTAACTACCAAGTTAAGGGTAGTGTTTGATGCTTCGTCACATGAAGAAGGTTGTTCCTCTTTAAATGACTGTTTATTACCTGGCCCAAACTTGAATGCAGACCTCATGAGCATTTTGATCAGATTCAGACAAAATCCGGTGGCTTTCACAGCGGACATTACTAAAGCTTTTCTGCAGATATCTATAACTGAAAGTGACAGAGATGCTGTGAGATTTCTGTGGCTTACGGGACCCCCTGATGTTGAAGGCACCAACACGCGTATAATGAGAATGGCAGGTGTTGTGTTTGGAGTAACTTCAAGTCCATTTTTACTTGCAGCCACCATCAGACACCATCTGGAGAAATACGAAGCTGACCAACCAGACACAGTAAAACTAATGAGAGACTCACTTTATGTAGATGATCTGATTGCTAGCTCAAGTAACACAGATGAGGCATACACACTTACTACAGGAGCAAGAGAAATACTGGCTGCTGCCAACATGAACCTCTGTAAGTGGACAACGAACTCTCTTGAGTTGAAAACCAAGTGGTCAAACAGCAAGCTTGATTTCCCACAAGAAACAGAAACACTTGGAAGTGTGTTAAAAGTACTTGGGTTGGTGTGGAGACCGGACACAGATGACTTCACTTTTGACCTTAAACATTTAATGAACATTCTAAAAGGAAAAGGAAACACAAAAAGGAGTGTCTTGAGATCATCCGCCAGAATCTTTGATCCTGTAGGGTTCCTAACACCATTTACCATTCGAGTAAAATGTCTGTTTCAGGAAATGTGGCGACGGGGCCTGAGCTGGGACGACGAGCTGCCTCCAGACCTTACTCAGGCATGGCAGCAGTGGTGCATGGAGCTTCCTCTGATCCACCAAATAGTCATTCCGCGGTGGTATGGAACACAAAAACTGTCACAAGTTCTCCATGTCTTCACAGATGCAAGCGAAAGAGCGTATGGCGCAGTTGCGTATCTACAAGGACAAACAACAGAAGATGAGACTGTTACTGTGCTCGTTGCATCCAAGTCAAGAGTGGCACCAATCAAAACAATCACACTGCCACGCTTGGAACTAATGGGAGCTGTGATTGGAGCAAGGTTGGCAAATAACCTTTTGATGGCACTGAATATGCAGATCTCTCAACTCAGAATGTGGTCAGACTCCATGATAGTAATTCACTGGATTCGCAGTTCATCAAAGAAGTGGAAACAGTTTGTTGCCAACAGAGTGATGGAGATACAATCTTTGACACCGCCGGAACTGTGGACACATTGTAAAGGAAAGGTGAACCCAGCTGATCTCACCACGCGAGGTCAGTCTGCATCAAGGTTAAAAGAGGAAAGTCTCTGGTGGTCAGGCCCATCATTTTTGAAGGAAAAAGAGCTTCAAACTACACCGCCAGAGACAGCAGAAGAAATACTACCAGAAGAGATTAAAGCTGAGCTAAAACCAAGTCAAGTTGCAGTACATCTCAGTAACAGTGAGAGAGTGCAATCTGAACCATTGCTACAGCTGGACAAATACAGCAAATTACAGACTGTACTAAGAGTAACTGCATGGATTCAAAGATTTCTCCACAACTGTCGTTCAAAGCAAAGACAAAGGGGAGAACTAACAGCAGAAGAAATAGCAAATGCGGAAAAGGTATGGATACGTGAAGCACAACTTGACAGTTTTGAAAAGGAAATAACAGAGTTGAAAACTGGAGAAAATCTGCACAAAGACTCAAAAATCAGAGACTTTAAACCCTTTCTAGACGAGCAAGGCTTAATCTGTGTTGGAGGAAGGCTGCATCAGTCAAACATGAGTTTCAATGAGCAGCACCCATGGTTGTTACCCTCAAACCACAGACTTGCACAACTTCTGATGAAATACAGTCATGAAAAAGTCATGCATTCAGGCGTGAGAGACACTCTAGTTCATCTACGAGAGAAGTATTGGATTTCACGCGCGAGGCAGTTAGTCAAAAAATGCATTTCAGACTGTACTATCTGTAAAAAATTCAAAGTCAAAGCAGCACAGCAAACAGCTGCACCTCTACCCAAAGACAGAGTTACTGAAGCACCGCCGTTTGAAATCACAGGTGTAGACTTTGCAGGCCCACTGTTTGTAAAATCCAAGAATTCTGCAGAGAAAGCATACATAGCACTTTTCACCTGTGCAGTGACACGCGCCGTGCATCTTGAACTCGTATCGAGTCTGTCAACAGAAAGTTTCCTCTTGGCACTCAAGAGATTTATTTCACGGAGAGGACTTTGTAGAGTCATCTACTCGGACAACGCAAAAACATTTAAGAAAGCAGATCAAGATCTAAAAGAACTGTGGAAGGCTATCAAGGAACCGGAGCTGCTGGAATATTTTTCTGAAAAGGGAATCAAGTGGAAATTTATTGCAGAAAGAGCGGCTTGGTGGGGTGGTTTTTGGGAAAGGTTAGTGCGCTCTGTGAAGGGATGCCTCAAAAGAGTAATGGGCAGAGCATCTCTGAGTTTTGAAGAGTTAACTTCTCTGTTGACGGAAATAGAAGCCACTATTAACTCAAGACCACTCACCTTCGTGTACAATGATTTACAGGAACCAGAACCTCTAACGCCAGCTCATTTCCTTATAGGGAAAAGACTCACCTCTTTACCACCAAAGCCATTTGCCACAACAGGTCAGATAGTAAATGCAAATAAAGAAAAGTTGACCCGAAGATGGAATTATCGCCATAGACTTGTCAATGAATTTTTGAATAGATGGAGGAGGGAGTATTTGCTGGATCTCAGATCAGCTCACACTCGTCATACCCCAAATCCAACACAACTCAAACCAGGAGATTTGGTTCTCATTGGAGATGACAAGATGCCACGTCAAACATGTGTAGCCCTGTGGCTATTCTTTTCATGTATTCATGCAAAAATTAACATGTTGTTAGTAATAAAAAGTAGTTCATGAAGTGTAAATATGTTAAAATGTTAAAAGCAGTCATGTAATACAAAGTTAAACTCAGAGATAAAAGACCTTTAGTTTTAAAATCTATTTATATTCAGTAGTTGGCAGAAAAGACGTGAGATCACGTTTATTGTGGGGTAGTGAAGCATCACTTTATTTGCTCATCTTTGTATGTGTATCCGTAACCAATCCTGTCCACACTTTATTCAAGAAGGAGGGACTTATCGTCACCTACGTACACAACACGTTAGTAATGGCAGAGGCTGTATTATCAGTGTCCGAGCAGGATTACTGTGAGCTGTTAACGCTCTTTGAAAACACTCCTAACTTCCAAGACTGACGACGAGTCGTCCTATGGTGGATGTGTGTGAACTCTGTGAAGCTGCCAGAGGTAAATTCAGGTGTTTTAATGTGTCCAATCCCCATTCAAGATTTTGTAATAAATAATTACTGTTGTTCGACTAAACTCTGTGTTATAATTACAAAGATATAACTCGGGATAACTATCGAACTGGCTACCAAAACTTTAATTTTAACAGGGAAGTACCAACTTTTGTTTACTTCGCAGGATTATTGGAGGCACCGCCAAATTACTTATATGGTTAACACAGGTAGCGCCAGACGAACTCAGGCCCCGTCCCATTGTACTACAACACCCTAATTTTTTTATCCCCAATTCATTAGCTACATGGGACTGGGGTTACACATGGAAAACAGGACTAATCATAGAAGTGTTCCCAGGAAGAGATGGACTAGTCAGATCCTGCGCTGTGCGCACTCCAACAGGGACAACGTTAAGAAGACCAGTTCAGCTACTATATCCTTTTGAAGTTAACATTTGAACTGTCTTCTTGGGGGGGAGGATGTTGAATATTTAGTGGTTCATGGTTTATACACAAAGGTTAAAATATTACATATTAAAATACACATAAAACAAACATGTAGATGTTGAAAACATGTTGAGTTAATTAGTAAAGCTATTCATAGCAATAATTTTATTTTGAAATCCAAAGGTGTTTTTTCCTTCAATGCAGTCGCCAGACATTGTCCACTAGTTGGCGCTGGTGCTGTTCCTTTGGCCAGGAATTGTTATTGTTCAAGCTGCAGAGAGAAGAAGAAGAAGCCAATGCTATAAAATGCAATGTTATTCAGACAGAGACATGCATGTTAGACAGTGAGAGAACAACAAGTGCGTTGTAAACTGAGATGCAGCATTTTTCCAGTAAAGCCAAATGAAGCTGAAGTCAGATGTTTGGACATTTTTCTTTAAGAAAACGGACGTTACAGCTAAATCCATAACAGCGTGTTAATGCTGTTTCAATGGACATGGTGAGGAAAACCTATCCCAAAATGTGCAACGGACTGGGTGTAGTGCAGCAGCCATATCACATCAAACTAAAACCAAATGCTGTGCCATACTCTCTTAAAACCCCCAGGAGAATTCCAATACCTTTGATGGGGAAAGTGAAGGAGGAACTCCAGAGGATGGAAGGGCTTGGAGTCATCACCCGAGTGGAGGAACCGACAGACTGGTGCGCTGGCATAGTCGTCGTCCCGAAGAAGAACAGTCCCAGGCTGAGACTGTGTGTGGACTTTACTGGACTGAATGAGTATGTGTGCAGAGAAAAGTTTGTGCTGCCATCTGTGGAACAGAGCCTTGGGACGCTTGCAGGAGCCAAAGTGTTCAGTAAACTGGATGCCAACATGGGCTTCTGGCAAATTCCCTTGTCGGAGGAATCCGCCAAACTAACCACTTTTATAACACCCTTTGGGAGGTTTCACTTTAACCGTCTTCTTTTCGGCATCAACTCCGCGCCTGAGCATTTTCAGCGCACGATGTCAGAGGTCATTGAAGGTCTTGAGGGAGTGGTCTGCCACATCGATGACGTGCTCATATGGGGTTGCAATCAGGAAGAGCATGATGCCAGACTCCACGCCACTCTGCAGAGACTCGAAAAGGCAGGTATAACCCTGAATGCAGAAAAATGTGACCTATCACGGACCAAGGTGGTTTTCTTAGGTCACATCATCACAGACAGTGGCATAAGTCCCGATCCAAAGAAAACAGAGTCTATCACAGGTCTGAAAGAGCCATCAAACGTCCCAGAGTTAAGAAGTTTCCTGCGCATGGTAAATCAGGTGGGCAAGTTTATTCCTCATTTAGCAGAGAAAGACAAGGCCCTGAGAGATCTTTTGTCCAAGAAGAACAGTTGGTATTGGGGGGTAGACCAAGCTGCTGCATTTAAATCTCTGAAAGATGCCCTCATTTCACCCCCGGTGCTTGCAATGTACGACCCAAACCGAGACACCAAAGTATCGGCTGATGCATCATCTTATGGGTTAGGAAACGTCCTTCTACAGCTGTGCGAAGAAGGCTGGCGACCAGTAGCTTACGCATCGAGGTCTCTCTCTCCTACTGAACAACGTTATGCCCAAGTGGAAAAGGAGGCCTTGGCCTCAACATGGGCATGTGAGCGTTTCCGTGATTTCCTGATAGGCAAAAACTTCTGCCTGGAAACAGATCACAAACCTCTAGTTTCATTGCTAGGAGGACAACCCCTGGATCTTCTTCCACTAAGGATTCAGCGCTTCAGGATGAGACTCATGCGTTATGCATACAAGGTACAGTACGCACCTGGAAAATCGCTCTGGACAGCAGATGCCCTGTCCCGCGCTCCTCTGGAGACAAAACCAGAGCAATCTGACAAAGCGCTAATGGAGGACACTGACGTATATGTGGACAGCATCATTGAAAATATGCCAGTTAGCTCGACGTATATGCAGACTCTCAAGGAGCAGCTGGGATTAGACAGTGTGTGTGCTCGGGTAATGGACATGTGCAGCCAAGGTTGGCCGAGTCATGCAAAACAAGAACCGTTGCTGAGGAATTACTGGCCTGACCGAGCCACACTCACAGTGAAAGATGGCTTGCTGTTGAAGGATGCACGACTCGTCATTCCTTCAGCGATGCGGAATGATGTGCTTACGAAACTGCACGAAGGACATCAAGGTGTGGTAAAGTGCAAAGCCCGAGCTCGCCAGACGGTGTGGTGGCCTGGCCTCAGCCAGCAAATAAATGACATGGTGCAACGGTGCAGAACATGCATTCAAGAGCGACAAAACCATAATGAGACACTTATGCCGACGGAGTGCCCTGACCGCCCGTGGCAGAGAGTTGGTTCAGATCTGTTTGAGCTGGATGGAAAAACTTACCTCCTTGCCGTGAATTATTATTCCAGGTTCATTGAGATTGCCCTGCTGAACAAAACAAAATCCAACGACGTCATCACTCACCTGAAATCTTTCTTTGCTCGTCATGGCATCCCAGAAGTCTTAATTTCAGACAATGGGCCACAGTTTTCCGGACAGACTTTCACAGACTTTGCAACTGCTTATGGTTTCATCCACATCACAAGTAGCCCGAGGTTTCCGCAAGGTAATGGAGAAGCGGAACGGGCGGTGCAGACTGTGAAAAATCTGCTGAAAAAGGCAGCTGATGCAGCTCTCCTCGCTTATAGAGCTACTCCTCTCCAGAATGGATACAGCCCTGCTGAACTCCTCATGGGCCGGCGCTTGCGGACAACAATACCAACTCTTCCCTCGCGACTGGACCCAAAGTTGCCTGACAGCATCATTGTTGCTCAAAGAGAGAGAGAGAAGAGGATGTCCGATGTTGTGAACTTCAACATCGTGCAAAACCTTTGTGCAGCTTGTCACCAGGCGAACAGGTGTGGGTGACAGACGCCAAAACATCAGGCACTGTGATTGAAAGTCACTCCACACCGAGGTCCTATACAGTGAACTTGCCACAGGGGTCAGTGAGACGCAACTGCTTGCATTTGATTCCTTTCCGTTCATCCTTGCAGGGGGAGCCTGATCAACAACAGCGTGTGCCAATTGTAACTTCTGAGCAGGTGCCAAAGCCACCTAGTTCACCTCCTGTTACTCCTGTAGACACTGATGTTGTGAGATCTAGATCAGGAAGAGTCATCACTAAACCAAAGAGATTAGATCTGTAAAGGATGGAAATAAGTCACGAGCTTTCATTATTGTTGGGCTAAGTGTGTGTTAAGGATGCCTTGCTTAAAGTTATTTTAGGTTGTTCATGAGATACTGAGTAAGAGGAAAAGCAAAGGAAGTGTTTAAAAAAAAAAAGTGTATAGTTTTGTTTTGAAAAAGGGAGATGTGGTGTACACAAAGTGACACAGTGTTGTTTTGAATGTGACTCGTGTTTTGTGTTGGTGACGCTCCTTACGTGATGACGTAAGCGGGTAATGTTCTGGCTCCGGTGCTGAATAAAAGCTATTCTTGGTAGCACACAGTTATCCCCACGTTTCTGAGTTTTAAATAAGAACACGACACTAAACATCCTGTTTTATGATGCAGGACATTTCAGGCTTTATTAATCAGTGAAGATGTCAGACTTTAGTTCAGCATGTAGATGTTCTCATCACTGTTGTTTCAAAATAAGAACTCTTGGGCTCACCTATAAGATATGATATTATTATACTAAGGATAATTGTTAGTTATTTAATGTACAGTACAGGTCCTGAAAGTGTTGATAATAATTGATATCTGTTACATTTTACATGTTTTTAAGGTTTCCATAAACCAGAGAGATGAGGAGGACCTGGTCCTGAGAAGAGACGGTTCTGTCCCTCTGACAGGACTCTGATCTGCAGTGAGGACTTCAGGACTTTGACAGGACTGGACAGATAATTTGGTGTCTAAGATTAAGTATCAATATATAAATGTCATTTGATTTGACACTTTAGTTTTTGTTCTTGCAGGTAATATAAAGTTTTTTTTACAGCAAATTTAAGATTGTTCTCCGGGGGGCTCAAAACTGTATTTCTTTATATTTATAGAAGGAAATCTTTTACCTATTTTGTTTTGCAAATGTAACTTTCATGTCCAAGATGTTTCAGACCATTAAGAGAATGTTTCATTATTCTTTATTATAATGTGATGATGTCAAAATAAATATATTTATTTAGAGTATTTATTGGAATTTTTACATGTTAAAACTAAACACAAAATATTTTTTTTGTAATATTCTTGAATAGAGCTGTTGCTTTGCAGCGAGGAGGTGGTTCTGGGTTTGAATCCAGGCTGGGACCTTTCTGCATGGAGTTTGCATGTTCTCCCTGTGCATGCGTGGGTTTTCTCCCACAGTCCAGAAACATGCAAGAGGTTAATTGGTGACTCTAAATTGTCCCTAGGTGTGAGTGTGTGTGTGAATAGTTGTTTGTGTGTCTCTGTGATGAACTGGCGACCCTGAACAGGGTGTGGACTGCTGGAGATCTGCGCCCTGCGACCCTGAACAGGAAGAAGCAGATTTAGAAAATGAATGGATATTCTTATATGTTAAATATAAATATATATTTACACACACACACCTGAATATATAAATTCAAATGTTACTATGTAAGAATACATGTGTGTATTTATAAAATCATATTGCTATTCTGTACACTGAGTTTTAGAGACTTAAATATTAATTTTATATAAAAACCCTTGCACATGTTTATATTTATTGCACCTGTGTATTTTCATGAGTCCATGATTATAGTTCTGCTTAATATGTTTTGGTAATAATTATTCGTAATATTAATACTATATTATTCCTAAGTATGTAGTGTCATAACTACATCTCTGATGTTTATAAAAACCCAAACCATCTGAAAATCGGTGTAAATTTGAGCAAGTTATAGTTATTTAAAAAGTTCATGCAGCATAAACACTGTGATGAATGGGAGCTGCACATCATGGCTGCTGCTTGTGCACGTTTGACTCCATTGATCAGCAGCAGCGACGAGTCATCTAGTATTTGGTCTGGTGAGGTGTTCTGGGTACGCTGCACCAGGAGGAGGCTCATGAGAAGATCCAGAATGTGCTGGACGGACTAGAAGTCCCTCGGCTGTCCCGGGAATGCCTCGAGGTTCCGGCTGGCTGGAGCTGGCTGTTGTAGCTGGGGAGAGTTGCTGCCCCCCCGACCCGGATAAGCGGAGAATGCATCGGCTCGAATTGATTCGGCTCAGGGTCGTTTGGCTCCATAAAGTCTCCCTCTACCTCTGGTGACGGCGGAGGAGAGAAAACATCCACCTCAACAGATCAATCAGCCTCTAAACTGCCAACGTAACTTTGGTCACTGTCCGTGTTTCAGTGTCAAATTAAGCTAGCTGTCCTCCTGCTTGACCCCCCTCCCATCCTCGTCCTCGTCCTCCTGCTCATCTTCTACACAGCTACGTCCTTCTGTTCATCAGGGCCCCTCCCACTTCTGGAGGATTTTTCAAATCTTGTTTGGGGAGGGACTAGGCTTTCTCATGGGATGCAGTTACACTTTAAACCCTCTATATCCTTAAATCACAATTTTCTGTAAGCACTCCCTAGATAAATGAAAAACAAAAAACAACTTTTGTAAATACTATACACATTGAACACTGAACAGATTCGAACATTTTCTTCCAACCCTAAGGTCCATTTACTGACCCGTTGCTGGTTAGAGGGATAGCCTCTGCACCTCCAACGTGACTTCAGTCATTTAGTCAATACAGTTAGTTGTCCCTTCCTCCGACCTGGTTATTAAGTGATCATTTGTCATATCAGCCTCACTCATTTCTTATTCTGATTATAAGTGTATGCATATAAGAGAAAAATAGTTACCCTGTATCCTCTGTTGGTGCACGTCTAAAAGCCTGCAGTTTTTGCTTGAAGCTCTGCATCTTTGGGGCTGTCTTAGAGCGCTTGTTCCACACCAGCTGCCACGCTCCTCGTTGAATCCTGTCCTGCAATGCTGTTGGTTGCTCAATCACTTTTACCGGCAATCCTCGGCTCTCCATGTCAGCTGTCGCCTCTTCCGCTGTGTCCTACACCTTCTGCCCTTCCGCGTAGTGGACTCTCAGCCAGGCCGGGTAGAGGGTCTGGAATCGTATTTGGTTTTCTTTTAATACTCGTCGTGCCTCGGCGTATGCTTTCCGTTTGTGCAAAATTTCAGTAGCGTCGTGATCGAGGCTTATCTTGTGGCCATCCAACACAAAGCCTTTCTTCTGCCAAGCCAAATGAATCTCTTCTTCATTTGTTCTAAAGCTCTGAAATTTCAACCACGATTGACCGAGCAGGTCTGTGAAGGTTTTCCCTAAGCACTTTTTACACGAAGGCAATCATTAATCTTGGACTTGTTTCTTTTTGCTCAGGAATCCCATATATCCTGATGTTTTCTCTTCTCGACCTGCAGTCTTGATTCATTAGTTTCTCCTGTAGTTGTTCTTGTAGTTGTAGCATTTCCTCCACAACTGTTTCCAAGTCTTGCAGCTTTTCCTCGTTTCCCACAATTCTTTTTTCCGGTTCATCCAGTCTGGAGTTTGTCTTTGCGAATTCCTGTTTAATCTCTTGTCTGTATTCATGCAATTCTCTGAGTTTCATGTTATTCGACACTTCTTCCTCTTTCACCTCAATTTCTCCGTGGTTAGCAGTGTTAGTATTAGCCGCAGCGGTGTTAGCATTAGCCGCGGCCGTGTTAGCATTAGCTTCTGCCTCATGCGGTACATTGGCAACTTTGGGTGTTGCCGAGCCCGCCAGTTTATTTTTCAATTTCTGAGGCATTTTCCCCTCTCTTAGAAGTCTTGTGGTCTTATTTTCGTCAGTTTTGCTTGACTTTAGGGGGCAATTTCCCACTTTTGGTCAGGAGACAAGCGCTCTATGCTGCCATTCCCCGATGACCCGGAAGTCGAATCCTGACTGTGTTTTCAAGCAGATTTCCTTTTCAGATTAAATATTATTATTATTATTTTATTATTTGTTTCAAGCATTTCTACCATCATCAACATATTTACATGAAGATGTTTACATCCCGTGACCTGCTTGAAAAGGTAGAAGTATAAACTTATGAACACCTACACCGAACCAAAACACATCAGTATGTCACCCCCAAAATAACTCAAAAGAAAGATGACATGAAAAACGTTCAACTAAAACAACAACCCATCATCTGGTTGTGATTGGGCTCAGTTCAGCTAACAGAACCAACTCATTTCACATCAGAGCTGGTGTCCTGGCAGACCTCGGAGAGTTGGGGCGTTCTTGGATCGTCGTAGTTGGGGACACGGCCCGTACCTCCTCCCGCTGTCGACCACCAAGTTTCCTGTCGACCCTGATAGCGAGAGTGATCAACTCCTCCAAGGATGCTGGCTCATCTCTGTAGGCCAAATGCTTGCGCAGATGGCAGTTTAGCGCTCCCAGAAATGCTCCCTTAGGAGCGGGGGTGTTCCAGCCAGATTCAGCAGCCAGAGTCCTGAACTCAATGGTGAAGTCCCAGCGGAGTGCGTGTCCTCGAAGCAGCCTGATGATGTGGGCGATCTTGGCCGCCTCATCTGGGAAGGACTGGGGAGATCGGCAAAATATTAGTGAGCACTGGAGCAAAAAAACAGATCCTTTACCTGCCTCACCGGAGAAGGGTTCAGGATCGCGACATCACGTACCCGTGCGTGGGAGACAGAAGTGCTGAGGGTCCGGATCTGGAGGATTGACAGGCAGCAGCACAGGTTTGATCTAAACTTTGATGATCATATTGTTGCCGTTCACATAGCGCCTGGAGAAGTGCGTCGTGCTGGGAGAGGAGATCACCAAACCTGACTGCTGCGTTCCTGGTGGAGTCTGCTGGGTCTGACTGGCCTGATTGTTTTGTCATGGTCTCTGGTAATCATTTGACCCATATGCAGAACTCACACTCAGGTAACCAGGCTCAGAGGGATAAGTAAACAGGTTTATTACAAAGTGCTCAGGTGGACAAATATATACAGTGTAAAGAATGTGCAAATGGTGCTGTAACTCGGGAGGCTCAGGGTCTGTAGAAGACAAGGCAGTTAGTAATCCATTTAAGCAGCGGGGTTGGAGAAATGTGCAGAGGGAGGAGATTGAACTCACGGTGAGGCAGGATGAAGAGCAGCGTGAGGTCCAGTGAGGCGGTGTATTGCTGATCCAGGGAGTGTGTCGAGTGACTGGGATAGAGAGCGAGCAGGCAGGTGGAAGGAAGCTGGCAGGCTGGGTGATGAGCTCTCAAGGCAACACAGAGAGTGAGACACGCTGGACAGGTTATCCAGCAGAGGATCCAATCCTTCAGAACACGGGAAGTGCAGGAGCGTACAGGTGTAATCCTGGAAGCACAGGTTAGTTGCAGAGGTTTCAGCATAAAGCTGAGAAACACTAAGAATAATATTCATCATAGGGATAACTTGGGAAGGTGGCTCAATAGTGACCACAATGGTTAACAATCAGGCGGTGACCGACTGTCAGTCTGCTGCTTAAAAACGCTCTTGCAGCTCATCACTCCAATTGCCTCCCGCTGCTGGTGATCAGCCTGCTTCAGCTCTCCAGCAAAGAACTTCTCCTGAGGGAAGACAACTCACTCGACACGACACACATACACCAACCGCAGCTCACAGACCCTGACACATCTGAACTGAGCTGAAGCGAGCCGATCTGTGACCTCACAGGATGTATCACAGTTATCAACCTCAAGACTGATATATTAGTGTGTGTGTGTATTTATACATGCATGTATCACTACTACTTTGATCTTATGTTAAACCATGTATATACTGTATTGTAAAATACTATTTTATAAAACCTCTGTGCAGTTATTTCTAATCAATGAGCAATACGCTATAACGTAACTATAGAAAACTTACATCTTGTAGAACATATATTTATACTCACACATCAGCTCCAAGTTTATATTGTATATACTTTCTGTATGTATGTATGTATGTATGTATTTATGTATTTATTTATTTATTTATTTATTTATTTACTTACTTACTTACTTACTTACTTACTTACTTACTTACTTATTTATTTATTTATTTATTTATTTATTTATTTATTTATTTATTTATTTATTTATTTATTCATTCATTCATTCATTCATTTATTTATCTATCAGGGACATTGCAAATCAACATAGTTACAAATCAAGTTGCAGCTGATGTGACGCAAATAGAGTATATAGCTAATGCTAATTCTCAACTCCTGTCCCTGGTTGTATATATTTAACAAATATTTTTATATGTTTATCTTTTATATATCTTTTTCAAACTGCTTTATTGCACTGATACTTGGAACAGATCAAATTTTATTTTACTGCGTTATAATAATAATAAAAACCTTCAGTAAAATAACTGATTAATAACTTATTCTTTTCTGTTATATTTGTTGTGTTTTACTAAATACTACTTAAGTCCACTACTAATCTTAAATTACACTGAATCGCTTGTTTACAGCAAAAAACATGACAGAATCTCTTCAGTCTGCTGTGATTACACTGTAATGTAGTGGAGTCTACCGGACTCAAGATGGCCGCCGATGGCTCAACAGCCCCAATAGGCTGCAGCACTGGACGGGCGTCTAGTGATTTATATAATGTCTATGTCTAGTTCAGCTCTGGGGCGCTGGAGAGAGCGCCCTCAGGAGGCGGGCTCTTAGATCGAATTAGCCAATAACAGATCTGCATTGCCAAACGGAAGAATTTAATTTAGCCAATAAATGCAGAGAAAATAACTTCATGAAGGGCGATTTTTGAAGCTCCCCAAACCACGAGATTATCTGCTATCAAACTGCCGTTAAATGAGAAAGGAAAGCAGTCGAGGCTTTACTCTGAGCTAGCTGGATGTAGCTATGCTAACTGGGTTTGTTTAAAACAAGCAGCTGTGATCCTGGATGGTTACAGGAGTGAGGAGGGATATGAAACATCTGTCTGAAAATAAGAGAACACCAGAAGTAAGAATAATGTTTTCTTTTTGTTTTCTTGTGGAATAAAACTGAACAGAAGGGAAACTTGTTAAACCCAGTGATAGAGAAGTCTGTAAAGAAAAACAAGTTGTTAGGAAGTTTAAAATTATGACTAGTAGATGGTTGTAAGTTTATTACGGTCATGAATCAAGCAGTGCAGATGGTTGATAGGGAGGAAGTGAACGCAGGACGAGGAGAGGGCCTGTGTTTGGGCCAGATTACATACCTGTGGAGGTACGGAGATGTCAGGCAGAGAAGGGAGTGGACTTTTAACCACATTGTTTAACGCAGTATGAGAATGTCTGAGAAATTATGATAAATGTAAATGTCGTGTACTTGTATGACCCGCAAAGCACTTCACACTACAGTTTGTCATTTACAGTAGGGAGAGCAGGCAGGGAGAGACCACGGTGATGGGGGGAGACAACACACAGAAGGTCTGTTGCAAGAGTAAAAATGATGTTTGGTTTAGGGACAGTGGCCCCTATAAAAAGACAGGGGGCGGAGCTGGAGGTTGCAGAACTGAAGATCATAGAGTTTTATTGGGCATGACCAAAACTGAAAGAACTAGTGATGAACAGCTGAGACTGAGAGGTTAGGACCGACAACCTTTATAAAATCTAGACTTGAGAATGGTAGGCTACTGAATGAAATCCTAATTCAATGTTTCCTACAGCTGGCTCCATGTTAAAATAAAAACATTTACCTTAGATAAAATAATTTATTCTTTTTTTTACAACTTGCATTAAAGGTGGTAAAGAGGATTTTGTAGCAAATTTAGATGTCAAAATTACTTTTCAATCATTGTATCAACTTGTAGTGGTCTTGTAGTTATGGTGTGCAAAAGAAAAAGTTATAATATTAATAAATCATAGACCTGGTGGGGCTTGAAATAAAGTAGCCTATAGATAACAAACCCGTTTCGTTATCTATTGGCTACTAGCTTGTCAATCATATTTCTGTACGTACTACTTAGTTTGTTTAGGTCTCAGTACTACTTCACGCGGAAGTGCTGCAAAGCAGAGCGGAACCGAGACCGCTTCCATTCGGTGTCCTTGTTAACCTATATGATGTACGTAGTTCACGCCAGACATGGAGCTGTTAAGTTATTATTTTGGCGTCTGGTCTATTTTTTGCGTGAGCGTTCCGCGTCAATTCTGGCAGGAAATAACATCAGGACACACGAGACAATCCGGTCAAAAATAATAGCAATTCTTCAAAATAAAACACTGCGATTGACATATGCGATCATAAATGCGTATCTAAACAGACTATAAAGATGCAAATAAACACAACACACACACATCTACACAAACACACACAGCGTAACGGACTGGGCTGACTACGGTGAGAGGGGAGGGGTTTTTGGGTGTCTAAACAAAGGAAAGAGAAATAGTTGAAGATAAGATGAACGATGTCAAATTAAAAGCAGGAGTAACTAAAACAAGCGCTCTTCAATTGTCTTTTAATGTTATTTACTTACCCATGGTGAAAAAATAAACAGATGAGCAGAAACTCTTGTGAATCAGCGCGGAGAAAGATGCATCTGACATGAACATGGGCTGAACAGTGTGCAGCATCAGGCTTCAGTGATCCATGCTAGCTAGCATGGATCAGGCTTCAGTGATCCATGCTAGCTAGCATTGCAACACTAGCAGCACTTGTACTGAATAACAATAAACAGCCTTTTACCATCGATGACTCTGAGATGCTTGAAGAAACAAAGTTGTAGTAGTTCCACAAAAAATTCCAGCTATGCCAATTGTAAACACAACTACGCTATTCCCGATTCACGAAGGCGTTTCTTCCGTTGAGGGAAAAGGAGAAAGGGGGGGGCTACAACTCATGCGCACTAGTCGAAAAACGACAAACGACCGTTGATCTTCTCATTCAGAGCAGAATCGTATGTAATGCCTTTAATGGGCAACAGTAGTATCTTGCCTACGTTTCTGATATTATTCCTTCTTGGTACTCCTCTGTATGCTCCAGTTCCACAAACATCTGCTTTACCGTGCTGCGCCCCCTTTCTGATGATCAGGTAATCACTGCAGCACCTGGTCTTTAGTTTCCCTCTCAACCGCTGTAGATGCAGTAAGGATGTATTTAATTTGTGTACCTGCTTTCAGCACCTTGTTCTTCTCTCCACAGCTCTTTGAGATCACAGTGCCGATCACTCAAGGCACCAAGCCGGTGACCATCAGCATTGCTAATCACACTCAGTGCAGCTGTCTGTCCAAGCTCGACATCTACAAACAAGTTCACAGCATTATCAGAAGAGCTCTGCCTGAGTAAGATTTCCACTTTCACTTCATAAATGATAACCTGCTGTCTTTAACTTTACACTCATACCAGATTCCTGATCCTGATTTTATTCAGATCTGTTTTTCCTTGTGGTCCCATCAGAACCTTTTCCACCAGAGCTATTGTACCACATGTAAAACACAGGGTGTTTGTGTTATGACTTCCCATGAAATTCCTGCAAATGGGGGT
>SSNP01000065.1:2542755-2569152 GCA_006937955.1 Pachypanchax playfairii
GTGTATAGCACACTCTTAGGCTGACGTTGGCTTTAGCTTTGCAGCTACTCACTAGCAGTATTGACACAAAAAATATGTAACTAAAACACCTAAGACAAAACGCATTATAACACTGCATTGTGACACATAAACGTATCTGCCAAAGCTCCCAAATAAGAAATTTTGCAGAGACAGGTAGATCGACATGTTTACATCTCCTGTGCTGGGTTTAAGAAAGCCACAATGGTAATTTAGCTGCCGCTTATGACCAATGGTCATAAGGAGACACCGTTATTAAAGATGATCACATATACAACTAAAGGCACAAATAACACTATAATAATGGGGAGAGCAACATCTACCGGTGTTATAATACAGGTAAACTTGCATTATAATGTCCTACTAACATACTACTTTACCTCTAAACATGGGGCAGAATGTATTAAACTACTGTAACCAATTACATGGTGGTGTGTGATGGTGTAAGACACAATATCTGCTGCTGTGAAAAAAATTATATAACAACTGTTATAGAATGATTTTATATAAGTGACCCAAGTTTCAACTCAACGCACAAACTTGTTCTATGAGACAGATAAACAAGTACTGAGAAATGTTTTGACCAGTATGTTCCAAGAACTGAGATGGACGATATCCTGTTTTTCACTCAAATCAGAGGAAAGGTCTGTGTGGAACAGTTAACAATTCCTTAAATGTGCTAAATAGGATTTTGTAGCAAATTTATATGTCAAATTTACTTTTCAATCATTGTATCAACTTGTAGTGGTCTTGTAGTTATGGTGTGCAAAAGAAAAAGTTATAATATTAATAAATCATAGACCTGGTGGGGCTTGAAATAAAGTAGCCTATAGATAACAAACCCGTTTCGTTATCTATTGGCTACTAGCTTGTCAATCATATTTCTGTACGTACTACTTAGTTTGTTTAGGTCTCAGTACTACTTCACGCGGAAGTGCTGCAAAGCAGAGCGGAACCGAGACCGCTTCCATTCGGTGTCCTTGTTAACCTATATGATGTACGTAGTTCACGCCAGACATGGAGCTGTTAAGTTATTATTTTGGCGTCTGGTCTATTTTTTGCGTGAGCGTTCCGCGTCAATTCTGGCAGGAAATAACATCAGGACACACGAGACAATCCGGTCAAAAATAATAGCAATTCTTCAAAATAAAACACTGCGATTGACATATGCGATCATAAATGCGTATCTAAACAGACTATAAAGATGCAAATAAACACAACACACACACATCTACACAAACACACACAGCGTAACGGACTGGGCTGACTACGGTGAGAGGGGAGGGGTTTTTGGGTGTCTAAACAAAGGAAAGAGAAATAGTTGAAGATAAGATGA
Organism: Pachypanchax playfairii; assembly: GCA_006937955.1. NCBI lineage: Eukaryota > Metazoa > Chordata > Actinopteri > Cyprinodontiformes > Aplocheilidae > Pachypanchax > Pachypanchax playfairii. The sequence goes on from SSNP01000065.1 coordinate 2,544,110, forward strand.
ACGATGTCAAATTAAAAGCAGGAGTAACTAAAACAAGCGCTCTTCAATTGTCTTTTAATGTTATTTACTTACCCATGGTGAAAAAATAAACAGATGAGCAGAAACTCTTGTGAATCAGCGCGGAGAAAGATGCATCTGACATGAACATGGGCTGAACAGTGTGCAGCATCAGGCTTCAGTGATCCATGCTAGCTAGCATGGATCAGGCTTCAGTGATCCATGCTAGCTAGCATTGCAACACTAGCAGCACTTGTACTGAATAACAATAAACAGCCTTTTACCATCGATGACTCTGAGATGCTTGAAGAAACAAAGTTGTAGTAGTTCCACAAAAAATTCCAGCTATGCCAATTGTAAACACAACTACGCTATTCCCGATTCACGAAGGCGTTTCTTCCGTTGAGGGAAAAGGAGAAAGGGGGGGGCTACAACTCATGCGCACTAGTCGAAAAACGACAAACGACCGTTGATCTTCTCATTCAGAGCAGAATCGTATGTAATGCCTTTAATGGGCAACAGTAGTATCTTGCCTACGTTTCTGATATTATTCCTTCTTGGTACTCCTCTGTATGCTCCAGTTCCACAAACATCTGCTTTACCGTGCTGCGCCCCCTTTCTGATGATCAGGTAATCACTGCAGCACCTGGTCTTTAGTTTCCCTCTCAACCGCTGTAGATGCAGTAAGGATGTATTTAATTTGTGTACCTGCTTTCAGCACCTTGTTCTTCTCTCCACAGCTCTTTGAGATCACAGTGCCGATCACTCAAGGCACCAAGCCGGTGACCATCAGCATTGCTAATCACACTCAGTGCAGCTGTCTGTCCAAGCTCGACATCTACAAACAAGTTCACAGCATTATCAGAAGAGCTCTGCCTGAGTAAGATTTCCACTTTCACTTCATAAATGATAACCTGCTGTCTTTAACTTTACACTCATACCAGATTCCTGATCCTGATTTTATTCAGATCTGTTTTTCCTTGTGGTCCCATCAGAACCTTTTCCACCAGAGCTATTGTACCACATGTAAAACACAGGGTGTTTGTGTTATGACTTCCCATGAAATTCCTGCAAATGGGGGTGGGGGTGGGGTGGTGGTATTTAAGGAACCCATTTTTAAAGTATCTCTAGATTAACTTCACGGTTCCATAACAGATCTGTATGTTTCTGAGAACATACAGGACACTCTGATGAAAGGTCCCATAAAAGAGGGACTCATCATGGATTTCTTGGTTTGTGTTCTCTGAATACAACACAAAAAAAATCATCATTATATTTATTTTATTAGAGGAACAGTATATAAGAATTTTACAGGTAAATACTAACCCAACAGTTTAATGTCCCACCGATGTTGAAAATAAAGTCACATTGTAACAGATCTGGATCTCAGCTGCTGGGTGGTCTCTAGTTCCTGGTCCAGACCAGAATCATTATTTACATGTCCAGACTTCCTGGTTCCATAACGAATCACATGTGAGTCTGCAAGGCTGCCAAGTCTTCAACACAAGCAGCTGGAATTCTACAACAAGCAGCAGTAAAAAGTTAGAAACCACCACATCCTTCCAGCTGAGCAGCCGAACTGGTCGTGATGGGGCGTTCAAACACACTTAGGAAAACTCAACGCTGAACAAATAGACCTTTAGACATTCCCAAAAAATGAACAAATACAAGAGAAACAAAACGAGGATCAACATCAGAACTGGCAACCCAACAGAAACATCAGGGAGGGGAGGGGGTGAGAACGGATGTTTTGTTTTTCTACATGAACTGCAGGATTCAGATTTGAAGACAAGGTTTAATTCTTACATACTGTAACTTTTAAAAGCAAAAAGCATCAACAATAAAAACAACAACAATAATAAATAATAACATACATGTCTGAAACAGGCCCTTCCACTAAAAATGTTTTTTCAGAGGTTTCTGTTGAATATTTTAGCTCCACAGGTGTTCTTACCTTCATAGTGGGTGAAAACAGGTCAACAACTTCTCTTTTAGTTTTAATCTCTCAAACTACGCAGGTGGTGATAAAACCAGAGTTCTCCCGAGTTCTAATGGCCGGTAGGAAGGTCATGAAAGGTCTGTTAATCAGTGTTTCCTGATGTTTTTTAGATATAAAATGTTTCATATTACTGGTTAATACTTAAGTTTCATGTTCATAAACAACTATCTGGTCCCACAACCTTACTTCAGTGTTTGAGAACCTGGATGAAGTGAGACGTTTTACCGTATTTTTGACCACAGGAACCTCTTAACAATTTTAGAAGTGGGTTCTTTTTGTTTTCTCGTTACAAAATCTGGGGCCTACTTATGGATTTGCCTCTATAGGGTCTGAAAGAGGAGCTCAATCCACTTTACTCCCACTACCCACAATGCCTTGTTTAAAGAACGGTCACTTGATCAATCAGAAATGGGGTTTTTTTTGGTAACAATAAACAAACTGTCCTTGCGCCGACGCCAAAAGACATGGGGACATCACCTGTTGTTTCTCAGATGGGCCAGTCCAAGGCCTAGAGGATGACCTACAGAAATGTCCTCTGATCGGCTGCACTCATATATTTTGTCACTTGGTCCACTGGGGACCTCATGGCAAAGACTCAAAACGGACAGAAGCTTATCAGATTATTTTATTTTAACATTTTACCACCAGGTGAGTGTAGAAATATTTTCACATAATTTTTGTGAAATTTTCTCAAAACTAATTTATGGTTCATTTTCATTTCCTTTTTTAGTTCATTTCATTCCTCCAGGTCCTGATGAGCTGCAAACCTGGATGTCAGCAGAACACCTGGAGTCTGACTTCCTGTTTTAGAAAGGTCATGCAGAAGGACTGCAGAGAAACACATATTTCCACCGCTCAAGCAAGTCGTTCTGCGCTATACCGTATGGCACACAAGTGCGCCATGCCGATTTTATTGGTGGAAAAGGGGCATTAGTCCCAGGAGATTATACTATTATACTTTTTTTAAGTATGTAATTACAGAAAGCATACTTTAACTGTAAATGAAAATAAACCGTATTTAATTTAACTGTAAATGAAAATAAAACAGTATTAATTAATTTAGTTTAATTTTCAACATTTCAGAAAGAGTGCATGCACTGCATGCTGGGAAATCTGCAGCCTCGTAACTTTTTTTTACTAATCTGGCAGATCACGGAGTACTACTGAACCCTGCAGGGGACATGGTGAGAAAATATTTTTAAGGTGAGAAAACAAAACGAATAGAATAAATACATTTTGCGTTGTCTCAAGGAAGTTTTGAAAAGCCCCTACTTCCACTCTGCTGCAAAGTTATCTTCCGCAGCTGAATGAAGCTGATCTCCACAAACAGAAAACTTCATTCAATGTACTAAATCTGTGAGTGTCACGGGCTCAGTGATCTTGTTGACCCACATTGCAGGACTCAGACAACGGCTCAAGGTGCAAAACTACTACTACTACTACTACTACTACTACTACTACTGTCATTTAGCAGACGCTTTTATCCAAAGTGACTTACATTGAGAGAACATACAAGCAAGAAATCAAAGAGACGGAAACCATATAAGGAGGCGGACTGTTTGGAGTCCGACGCTGATACATCAAGTGTATCAATTTTTTATTTTTTTTGTAGAGATAAACTCCCAAATCGATATCATAAATCATAAATCAATTCCACATTAAGACTGAAAGTGTTCTTTAAAGAGGTGAGTCTTAAGTCTGCTCTTAAAAGTAGCTGCCGACTCTGAGGATCGGACCGAGTTTGGTAGGTCATTCCACCATCGGGGGACAACAGAGGAGAAGAGTTTGGAACATGATCTCATGCCACGTTGTGGTGGAAGCGCTAGGCGTCTTTCAGCGGCTGAGCGTAGCTGACGCGTGGGAATGTAGGTTTGGATGAAGGAGTGAAGGTAAGTAGGAGCTGTGTGTGTTAGAGTCTGGTAAGCCAGAAGCAGAGCTTTGTATTTGATGCGTGCTGCAACTGGAAAAAAAAGTGACAAGGTTTATTATACAAAATATTTACAAGTGTGAAATGTGCTCGGTGATCTGGTGCGCCAGGGAGGGTCTCAGTACTGCAAGGGAGAGGAGAGTTAGTTAATTTGCCATGGGTATGGAGCTGGAGATATTGCAGTGAGAGGAGGTGAATAACTCACGGGAGATCTGTGCTGGTGTTTCTCGGAGGGAGGGCATGTCCAGTGTGGTGCTGTGCAGGGAGGTGGTGAGTCCAGGTCGGGTGAGGACGCCGGAGGGAGGCAGACAGGGCTCGAGGGGATCAGACGCTGGACACGGAAGAGAACTCTGGAACACGAGGAGCAGGGTGACCAATCCTGGGGGTTAGTTGCACACAAGGAAATCTCAAAACGTCTTCTCAAAAATACTTCTCAAAATGTTTGCTCGAAAATCACTTGGAATAATTTCACAAGAACGGCACACGGGAGCTACCATTAAGGTCAACAACCAGGCGCTGAATGAATGTCTGCCTCTGGCTTAAATAGCACCCTGCTCCTCATCAGCGCTGATCGCCGCCAGGTGTAGTTAACCCGTCTCACTCTCCAGCGCTTCTCCTCACTGAAAGGAGATGATTCACCCGACACAGAAAACACAGCACACACACTGAACCTGACAGTGAGTGTTAGTTTTTAGTTGTGTCATGTTGTTAAAACAGTCGTTTAAACTGCTTAAATTTCTGAGGTAATAGTTTAATTTACAATGACGTCACCAGGTCTTTCAGAGGTCATCAGCCTGGAGTGGTGAGTTTTAACTCGTTTACTACGCTTCACATTATTTTTCTCTTATTTGCGTATTTGACCACAAATAATACTATAAATGTAACCAACATTATTCTTTGTGCTAGTTACAATATGGATTTTAGCGATCCTTCCCATTGTTCAGCCTAACGGTGGATTTCAATGCTGTTTTTAAAGAGGCCATTTCATACAAATTTCAGCACTTTGTGGTTATTTCTTAAGTATTAACCAGTAATATGAAACATTTTATATCTAAAAAACATCAGGAAACACTAATTAACAGACCTTTCAATCTGTCTGCATTAATTTTCGGGTGGTTCCGGCTCCTTCCATCAGGCCTCGAGCAGCAGCTCGTTCATATTCATTATTCGAATTTGCTGGACTCAGATTGGCTAACAAACTAGCCTATGAGAGCAAGGTATAGTGTTTCCTGTCCCGCTGCGCATGGTAACGTCAAACCTTGTGTCTACCTGTTTGCTACGTCTTATTCTAACAGCTTTTAGCCAGCAGCATGCTAGGCGTGGTTTCAACTGCGGGAGTTGCCGAATACTAACGAACAAAGCAGTTGTGACGAAACAGATACAGGCCGTTTGAACTCGGGAGAACTCGGGTTTTATCACCACCTGAGTAGTTTGAGAGATTAAAACTAAAAGAGAAGTTGTTGACCTGTTTTCACACCCACTATGAAGGTAAGAACACCTGTGGAGCTAAAATATTCAACAGAAACCTCAGAAAAAACGTTTTTAATCTAGGGCCTCTTTAAAAAACAGGTCAAAACAAGCCCGGCTTTCACGTTTTATTGATTGAATAAACATTCGATTTTTTTTTCTTGCGACAGCTCAGCTAAAGAGAACCAGAGGAGATTCCTGTCGGTATATCATGCTGTATCTGATATTCTTTTGGTTTCTCATTGTATTCTTGCGTTAATACTTGCATCATGGCTGTAGCCTTGCTTTTTTTTAAATATGAATTTAAGCACCAGAGAGAATGAAAACCCATTGCCATGTTGAAAGAAGGAAAATATCTTTCAACAGGAGACAGAGGAGACAAAAACAGAGAAAAAAGAGAGAAAGGGGAAAGAACAGAGAAAAAATATGATTAAATATAGAAAGAAAACACAAAGTATTCAGCAAAGTATCTTGTATCAAAATATTTTGGATTGGATTGGATTTGGATTCAACACCTGCGGAGACACAAAAACAATAACAAAGAGAACATGGCAACAGCAAACATTTTTGCTAATAAAAAAAGAAAAAAGGATAATTTAACATAAACGTACACCTAACTGACCTTGTTAAACACTGTGCTTTTGTGGTGTCACAGCCAGATATAATATATGCAAACACCTGAGTGGACTACTCAGTGAACACCTGAGTGAATACTTGAGTGAACACCTGAGTGCAGTGAAGCGCTTGTGGTTGCGGAATTTCAACATTGAATATTAAAAAAAAAAAACCTCAGCTACATCCCACAGGCCCTGAATCGGACCACGAGAGACTAAGCCCCAGGACACCCAAGGACCCCCCAGAGGCAAAGGAGTACCGGGAAGAACAGCGCAAGGTGAACCACGACCCCACCAGACTGAAAATAATATAAAAAAGGCTGTGAATAAAAATCTAATTACAGAGATATAAACAGAAACAACAACACAGCCAGAGCAGCTGCCCCACAACCACAGAGCAGAGACTCCAGGGGGCCGTAGTGACGAGCCCATCGGCCCCGCCGGCAACCAGCCACACCTGAGAGGACCAAGACATGGATCAGGAGATCCCAGGGGTCCTGCCCCCCCCAACAGGGACCCAACCCATCTAGGCGGGTCCAGGCCCTGCCAAGCAGCCAGCGCATACCCAGGAGTCAAGCCCCGAACCCCAAGGGCCACCAACGTGCCATTCAGCAGCTCAGCAGGGAGGGAGAGGCAGCCTCCCTGTAGAGAAGACAAGAATGCCACAAGAGAAAGGAGCCCGAAACCCAACCTGACAGACAGACAAGAACATACATTCATACACAGACACACATTCCCACCCTCATGCACACTCACATACTCTCATACCCACACAGACAAAGACAAAAACAGGAATAGACAATGGACACTCACATCTGCTCCCCATACACACTCTATACTCCCAGATCTAGGCACCATCACCCAAGAAAGGCAACTAGTCCCAGAACCAGAAGTTTCCCCTTCTGCCTTGAGGCGTAGCTATGGGGGGCACTGGGAGCCCCACAGTCACTGAGCAAACCACTAGTCCCCCCATACTTGGAGAGCAGCCAACGGGGGTGTAGAGAAGACCCCACGCCACACTCCTCCCGCTCATATGTACTGATGGTACGTGATGTACTAAAATGCAATTAAAAGATAAAATAAATGGAGGTTGGGGCACCCGGGAACATCCCTCCACCAGGAAACAGATAGTGTCCCCACAGCCCCCCACCCCATCCCCCCGCCCAAAACCATCAGTGTCAAAATGTTATTCATTTTTAGGGATGAGGACAAGCAGGAGAAATAAACCAGGTAACCAGTCCCTCCCCAGCACTGCCCCCACCCCCAGAGCCCTGCATACAGTATGAGTGTGTATTTGGGGTTGTTTGTGAACTGGACATGTCTAAGGTGTGGATTAAAATTGGAGCACAGGCAGCCATGACGGTAGAGAGAACGATGATCTTTCCCAACCCCACGACCCATCCATGCCCCCAAACCATGAGTGTTTGAGGTGAAGTCGTGTAAAGGAGCGAGAGGAGGGAGGCGTTTGAGGATAGGGAGGCAAAGACTGGAGGAGGTGACGCCTCCCCCAGGGAGCCAGCTCCCTTACTGACCCCCATATGCACCCCCGTTCCCCACAATCCACCCACGGAAAGAGGGCCCGATGGCAACAGCAACAGGACTGACCGAGACTCCAGCCACCCTCCCAGGCCCACCCCAAAGGAGATCTAACTCCACCCCACTTGCTGTCAGCATTCCTACTACATGTAAAAATAGACACCCAGGCTAAGATCACACTCCTGATGCCCCAAAACCCCCGACACACCAGAGGCCCCCGACCCAAAGCCCGGCACCAAACCATGCATCGGCCCACAAACCCAGCAGCCAACAAAACAGGACCCAGCCCATCCGGAGTCTGAGCCAAGAGGCAGACTGCCCAGGACCATATACCCCTGGAAACTGCCCCAGAATCCCACTGGAGCAGCATGGTCACCAGGTGAGCAACCCAACCAGCACAGACCTTCCCGGCAGCCCCACACGTGGTCGCGAGACTGACACCGTCCAGAAGCCACGCAGCCCTGCCAAACTAGAGCCGCATACCCCCACGCCATTTCCCCCGCAGCACACCCAGGCCCAGAAGACCCCCCAGAGACCCCGGGCCCTGGCAGCCCCCAGATCCGCAACAAGAGACAGCAGAACACAACCCAGGCCTCTAATCTATCAAGTGATGGAGCTGATCAAAGTGATCGATCTGTATTGAGGCTATCTCAAAACTGATATGCTCCATCAAGAGATCCTTATACTGATGAATGCTTAAATTATTTATTTTACCAGTTCATGAGGATTGTCTTCTTGGCAGTGCAAAAGACAGTAAGAACCAGGTGAACTGTGTTTGTTTCAATACCAGCGTCCTGTAAGTCACCCAGCAAACAGACCGATGGTGCAGCAGGAATGTTACAGTTCAGACATAATGACAAGTCTTCACATATCTGACACCAGAATGTTTGAACAGGTAAACAGAACCAAATAGCATGGATATAGTCATCAGGTAAATTACTAGTACAGTTTGAACAAGTGTTAGACGACACAAAACCCATCCTGAACATTCTTTGACCTGTGTAATGTGTTCTATGTAGAATTTTATATTGGAGTTTCTAGTCATTTTAAATGTTTTTAAACAGGTTTTGGACCAGAAATCATTGTCATAGTTGACTGATAAATCAGCTTCCCATTTAATCATTGGAAGGGAGATTGATTCATCTATATTAGAGAGTATGCCATATATTTTAGACAATAATTTGTGTAATTTTAAACTGAAAAACTGTTCTACTATTGTAGGTGTTTATAATTCTGCCTGACTGGTTTTGAATTTAATTTTTATTATTGATTTAATTTGTTGGTATTCTAAGAATTTATTTCTGTTTATTTCGAATTGTATAACTAGCCTCTTGAATGGAATAAAGTTTGTTCCTTCGCAAATATGTTCTAAGTATTTGATTCCTTTACTACTCCAATCCGAGAAGTGGATCATTTTTCTGTTCTGCAGAATGTCAGGATATTTCCAGATGGGTGTGCGTTTACATGTAATCTATTGATATTTGTGTGTGACATTAGGGAACACCCAAAGTTATGCCCAAAATGTGTTTCACGGATGACAAATCATACGAGTAACCAAAGTTACGCACAAATCATCTATTATACACACACAATTCTATTGAGACTATTTTCTCTCCACAGTTTTTCTCCTTAGTTCCTCTAACAACAGCTTGACCACCACTGTGTTTCTGTATGTTAATGTGGCGTCATGCAGCACACACACACACACACACACACACACACACACACAAGTGTGTTTTGTTATCCTTATGGGGACCGTCCATTGACTTCCATTGATTTTAGTAACTAGATTTATACCTAACCCAAACCCTTTTACTAACCTTAACCATTACTGATCTATAACTAACCCTAAGACTAACTAAAACTCTATTCACACCATACCTATAAACCTAACCCCTAACCCTAAAAAGGGGAGTCCCCCTCATGGGGACCAGGCTTCGGTCCCCACAAGAACCCTCGGACCCCAGAAAGATAGTAAAAGTCAGGAAACGGGTCCCCAGGAGGTCAGAAATACAAACACACACACACATACAGAGCAGAGGTACAGCATATCAGATTAAAGTTACACAAGGAAACGTGTTATAGAAATTTTCACACCTACAAATCATCCAGTATGTACCAACAGACACTTAAACACACGTATGTTTTTATATTAAGTCCAGTGAGAGACTCCCCACCACCAAACCTTTATTTTTTATTTGTCTGTTTGTTTATTTCAAACATAAAATTTTATTCACATTCATTTTTTTGTCTTTACAATTCTTGTTTGAAAGGTCGCTAGGCAGAAGTAAAAATTGTCAGGATCTCAGCAGCTGGTGTGTGGTGTTTGGTTTTGTCTGCACTAATTGTCATTGCAGGGCGTGGCAGCAGCTGATGAGTGGCTGCAGGTGTGGCTCGTTACCCAGCTCAGGCGAGGAGGAACCACAGACAGATGCCAGTTTGTTCCACAACTTATCGTGGTAACGTGTGGCCTAAGCTAGTGTTTTGGTAGTTTGTGAATACTCAGTGATTTAACCTGCCCTCTCCTTCCTTTCCTCTAGTCCCGTTACCTGGAGCGTCTCTCCAGGTTTGAGTGCCTCTGCACTGGCTGTCTGCTGCGCCGTTAGGAGGACTCTTCTGTCACGGGTTCCTGAAGTCGTGTCCCCACACCGTCTCCCCAGCCTGGCTCCCTGTCTGTCTCTGGTCCCCTCTGGAGTCCACACCTACCTCTACAGCTTCACTCGCTGTCACCCCTGCCTCATCTTCTCCCGTGGACTCATTACCTCACTCTGGATCAACTCTCATGTACACCGTTCTCTGGATCACCACCACCGCTGCTGGTTCCCTGGATCCCTCCTCAGACTCTTCAGCACCGCGCCCTCTGTAAGTCCTCTGAGCACATTCCCAGCGCACCGCAGCTTATTGTCTCACCACTGGAACTACCTGCCACAAATCTCTCTCCTCCACTGTCAGGACTTCGCCCAAGCCCAGTACCGGTTCCGGTTCTTCCTCCTCTGGCTGTGCACCTCTCATTATTCAAACCTGTACCATTTCACTGTATATATTAAATCACTGAATCTGATTCCCTGTCTTGTGTGTTGATCTGGAGTTTGGGTTACATCTTGGAGTTCAAAACAAACATTAAAACATGACAAATAACCTATAAAACTCATTTTAGAGGTTAAAGTAAAGGTATTAATTCTAAAAGATGCAACAATTGAAAAAGATCCAATAATGCAACAAAATACTAATAAACAGATATCCAATCTATAAACCACATCGGTGTGATTTACTCAACACCTTCCTGATTTTTTTTTTTTTTTTTAATACATTTGTAAGATTTGTTCTTTTTACTGTCTTTTAAACTGGCTAATGGATTTACTTTTCTTTATTCAGTTAGAATATTCCATAATTTAGCTCCTGACCTTGAAATGCACATGCTTGTCTGTGTAGTTCTAACATTATGAATTTTCAATTTTAGTTTACCTCTAAGGTTACATTCTTCTTCCAGTAAACCAATTCATTATTTTCTTTGGAAGTAGATTATTTCTTGCTTTATATATGATTCAGTTTTAATTTGAACCAGATCTGTAAATTTCAAGATACCAGTTTTGATGACCAGTTCATCTCTTTTTCTTTTACTATGTGCATCTGTGTGTATGTGTGTGTGCATGTGGTACTGCTGCTCTAACTAAAAACACATTGTGTCTCTTTGTACCACCAGACCTTCTTACACAACTTCAAACGATGTGTCTGAAACACGCTGCCTGCTGTCTGAGTCTGAGTCCAACATGTGGATGTACAGATGGACTGTTTTCACTTTGTGGTGGTTGTGGTAATTGACTGTGCATGTGTGTGTTTGTGTGCACATTGTTTTCAGGAAGAGTATTTTTTTTGGCAGTTTGTAAAAATCCAAACAAGAGATTGAATTTCTTAAGTAATTCAGCTTTGACCTTATTTTATTTCTGTTACAGCATTTTTAAAGTTTATATTCACAGTTCATTAAAACTTAATGAGATAATGGTTCATAAAACAATCGGTGTTCAATGGAAAACGAGGAATCTTATATATGAAGAAAGATTTGCTGGCATATTTCTCATATTCAAAACTCTAAATCAGTTATAGACTCATTTTATCATAAGTTACTGTATATTATACAAGTTTTGTAAAGTCAATGGATTATTTAAAAAGTGGAAATTCTAATAGTAAAGATTTGTGAATCAATCACTTTGATTTATTGCAGTCTAACAGAGTAAAAGACTCAACATTCTGATCCCAGAAGATTTTGATTGATCTAGAGCTCTGTCGGATTGGAAGCTCAGCATGTAGATGCGAACGAGAAGCACCTCGTCATGGCCCGTCAATCACAACCACCACGCTCACACAGACACACACACTGAGCACCTTACACACTTCATAGACTTAACTTTTCCCTACGGGAGAATAACCGCAGAATATTTAGTTCCCCAACATTACCAACTACCCATGAACACACTTCTGCAGACAGACATGCACAAACTCACACACACACAGACCTTTTACCCCACCTTCCCCGCCTCTCCCTTCGTTCATTTAGTACATCTTTCAGGTTCCTGACAGGAGCACATGTTGTTTTTTCTGGTTTCATCAGAATCCTCCAATTCAGGCTTTGAAAACATGACAACACACTGATGTAAGACGTCTACCAGCTAGTGAAATTCAGATTTTTGTTATGCTTTTTAAATAGAGTAAGTGTATAATGAATGAGCTCCTACACTTTATAACACTGCCTTGGTCAGCAGTCGAGTCAGAATAAATTCTATATAACTGACCAAAGTCAAGGGTTTTCTAGTCTTCAATATCCATAAATCTAGTATTTATAAATACAGTAATTATAAATACTTAGTGGGACTTTCTGAGTCCATTTTTTAGAATCAAAGGTAAAAAGTTTTGGTACAAAACAGAAAAAAAAAATGATCTGAGACCAGCACAGAAAGTTGTTATGGATTGTTCAGCAATCATTCAACCTTTAGACCTAATAAGTTTTAAATTGAAAAGTAAACAGCTACCAATAATTAATATGACACAAGAGGGAGTGCTGTTGTACCGAAATATCTGCCCTGGTGCGATTTGGTTGTAGGTTTGTGAACCCGGCATTTCATAAGATAAAGTTGATATACCTGATTTCAAATTGCCTAGCTTAGAATATCAACAAATGTAAACAAAGTCACAGAACTCTCGTACCTCCAGGTAGAATTCCTGTTTGTAAACAGTCGTAGCCCCAGAAGACGACCGAGTGCAAGACACTGGTCCGCAGTTCATTCAAGTACCGTAACATGGCGGAATCACTAACATTACTGACATTATGGCGGCTGTTTCTCCTGCTGTGACATGGTAGAGCGGCGAACACTCTCAGCAGTGGTGTCCTGCTGTAATATGTCTCAGTTTTTTAGGAGCACAGAAGCCAAATAATAATGCGGAAGTCCGTATGACGGGAGAGATTGTCCAGTCATTCCTTTCGGACCGAACCATTTGATTGGTTGATGATTTTAGACAAATACAAGAGAACCACTAAATTTTTATTTTTTTATTTATTTTTTTTTTAATCTTCACAGCAAATTTTTATGCATGTTGTGTTAAAACGTTTTTAATGGGCATGAAATAAAATATGTTAAGCTAATTTGTTATGCAAATAAAGGATAGCAGCTTTAACTCTTGGATTTTAAACATAATTGTTTGTGTTGCCTGCTAACAGCCTTGTTGTCTTTGTTTTGTGTTGGGACTATTTGTGTTGGCGGAGCTGATAAATGATTAAATAAATTAACAAATCCTAATTGTTGTTATTGTTATAAAAATAAAATGTGCTTGTAGAACTGTGGTATAAAAGCCATATCACACTCGAGGTCATGCTGTTGTACCGAATATCAGCACTGGTGTGATTATCCACAGCCGAATCACACCAGTGCTGATATTATGTATGTGATAAAAAAGGTCAGTTCCTGGTTAGGGTTGTTATACCTTTAAAAACAACCTAAATGTTTTTAGCATTTAGAGCCACATTCTGGAATATTGTTCAGAGAATAACAGGCAATTTTTAAAAATTCTCCAAACAGTGGATGAATGAATGGTGTCGGAAGGAAGGAAGCCCACCTGCCCGCCCACTAGCAAGGACACAATAACTGTTTTGCTGATTTTAGTTTTAGACTTTTTATTTCAGAAGAACCCATGTCAAGCGATTAAATATCAACAAAAAAACATTGCTGCCATGTGGTTCTCTGATGTGTAGAAGAAGTGGTGTCCCATCAGTCATGTGACTGCAAAACCAAATTACAAACCATACTCCCCACAGCTCAAAAAACGGAACAATTCTGTTCTGGCCCCAACCCCTTGAAACTTCTCTGTGGTCTTCCAACTGCACAACAGCTAGCCATGGACACACTTCTGTATGTGTTCATGTTTACTTCTTTCTGAAAGTCATAGGCATTTAGTTCCAATTGTCTTAGTGTGTGGGTTATGAATATTGTGAATATTGTGTGTTATGTGTGTTTAATCTGTTCTGGTAGGCCTTTTGTGCAGTTCTTAAATTTCTAGCAGCTGAAAATTCTAAAGCTTCTGTGACTTTCTGTTGAAGGTGCCCAATAGCCAACAGGACGTGTCCTCCTGGTCAGACCTGGAGTATCAGACATTGTCATTGCATCAGGATGGGGCCCAAAATGCAACACATCAGTCCTCCCCCACCATTTCTCCCTCCAAGTCCCCCCCAGCAACACAATGGTGAGTGTTTGCATGTTGAAGAACTAATTGTACATGCTCTGCCCTGAATGTGGGGAGTACAATGTGGGTTTGTGAAATCTTCTGAGTGATATCCCTCTGGGTGGATTCAGTGCAAACAAAACAAATAAAAAAAACACAAACATCCACAAAATGTATGAATGCAAAGACCTAACTGCAGCAAATGATTCATGACTGGTCTGGATTCAGAGACAGAAGGCCTCCTGCCGGATTGATTGGGAGGCAGTATATTCCTAGTGTTCTAACCATCAGGGTGTAATGCAAGCTCAGCGTAGCGTGGTGGCAGGGAGAGTGTGGCGTGGTCCACACATGGTGTGGTGTGAACTGACTGGGAGTAACAGTCCCACTAGGATGTCTCTGAAGCAATGATGGGATGAAAGGAGTGCGGAGGTAGAAGCCAGAGGTAGCAAGTGGCTAGCTGTGTCGACTACCATTCTGAGGCAGGTGGCTGCTGGGCTGATGTGAGCTTGAGTTGACTGGCAATGAAGGCAGGAACTTAGCTGTTATGATTGTAAATGACCAAACTCAAGAGCTGAAAACCCAGAACTCAGCGTATATGAAAAAAGGTGTTTATTTACAAAGTGAAGGGGAACAACAAAACAAGGAGCCTTTAGAACTGTCAGGGGGATTCTAAAACAGATGGAGAGTGAGGTTAGTTTCCGGTGAATCAAAGCCAGGGATTGTGCAACTGAGGAGGGGCTTATGAGATCCAGAGTCCAGGTTATGATGGTAAAGTACTGAGCCTGAGCGAGCCGAACCAAGGAGCGAAGAGGGAGAGGCAGGTCCAGGGGCAGGCGAGTGAAGAGTGAGAGCAGGCAGGGCTTGAAAGAACGGTGTGATGAAGATGATGATGGCAGAAAGTTCCAGCAGACACAAGCAGAGTGAGAAATTCAAATGTGAAGATCCATGACGTGGTTTCAAAAATCCAGTGAAGCAAAACCTGTCATGGTTTAGTCAGAACTGGACCAGAGATGAACACTAAGGCTTGTACAGAAACAAACAAGACTTTATTTAAGGGAAGAAGAGCAGGAACGGAACCTTTCTTTCTGTGGCAAGAGTGAGGAAAAGTCAGTGATGGGAAAAAGGTTATGATCACGGTGAGCACTGAGAAAAGAAGATAGGGGGAAGTCACGGATGTGAGGTGGAGTTCGGGAGGCCACCGACAGGAGATGAGGAGGGACGAATAATGCCTGCTGCGAGCGAGTCCCGGATATACTGTTCCACGGCACCACTCTCAGCCGCCAAGAGGCTGTACAGTCGGCCAGAAGGTAACAACGCTCCGGGGAGCAGATCAATGGCGCAGTCATAAGAGCAATGGGGCGGCAGACTCAGTGCATCCTCTTTGCTAAAGATGGGACAGATCGGGATAAACAACTGGGACACTGGCGACATCAGGCGGCAGAGTCGATGAGGCACGCACAACCGCGGGGCAGACGGAACAGCAGAGTGAAGACAATGAGAGAAACAGAAAGTGCTCCAGTTCTCCACCCGCTGGTCTATCCAGTTTAAATGTGGGTTGTGCTTGGTGAGCCACGGCGCTCCTAAAATAACAGGATGGTTGGGGGACTCAAATAAAAGGAACTGGAAGGACTCTCTGTGATTAACGGAGATAATAAGCTGAACAGGCTTTGTGCGGAGGGAGACAGAAGCCAGTGGCTTGCCGTTTAAAGCGGAAACCTCTACATGGGGTTTAACCTCCTCTAAAGGCAGCAACAGCCGGTGAGCTAAGCCTGCATCAAGCAGGTTCTGTTCAGCTCCCAAATCAATGGGTGCGCGGACAGGGAATACTTAAGTCTTCACGCAGAGTTTTGCCGGTAAACGACAGAGAGAGCTTGCTACGTTAGCATGTAGCTTGCCCACCAGTCCTCCCTGGAGGGTGTCCTCTTTTGGCAGCCGAGGACAGTCAGGAAGCCGGTGCTCAGCTGCACCACAGTACAGGCAGAGAGACGCCCTAATGCGCCTGCGTCTCTCTTCCGACGTCAAGCGAGCGTGGCCAATCTGCATCGGCATGGGCTCGGGGGAAGAGCTGGGGATGCCTGATGTGGTGACAGCGTGCGGCACCGGGGCCAGAGTCAAAAATGAGCTGTTAGCCGAAGGAAGGCGGGGTCGAAGCCCCTTCTTGCTCCATTGCTTGCTCAGCCAGTCGTCAATTTTGACAGCCAACTGGATTAACCCGTCCAGCGTCTCTGGATCATACAGAGAAGCGAGTTGATCCATCATAGTGTCATTCAATGCGTAATGAAAGGCGCCCATGAGAGCAGTTTTGCCCCAGCCAGCTTTCGTGGCCAGGATTTGAAACTCGACGGACATGGCCACCACCGACCGCCCGCCCTGGCTCAATGCTAAGAGCTTCCTAGCCGCCTCTTTGTTGCAGACCGGGGGGCAGAAAAGTTGCTTAAACTCTTCTGTAAACAGTTCAAAGGTGAGCACGGAAAGGTAGTGGGTCTTCAAGTATGCTTCGGTCCACTTCACCGCCTCACCCCAAAGGAGGTTAACCACAAGAGAAATGTTGGAGGAGTGGCGTTCATAGATGAAGCACAACTTGCATTGCTTGAGAAAACCTCTTCTGCCCCTGGTTGCACCATTGAAAACCCTGGGGGTCGGAATATGAGTTTCCCGCACAGGCGGGAGAACAGGAGCCGACTCAGCTGGAGGTGCGAGGGAAGGCGGAGGAGGCGGCAGCCTTCGCCCGAGCTCCTGGAGGGCCGACGTAAGCTCTTGGAGCTGTACGGAAATGTTTTGATTACTAGCTCGGCGCTCCTGAAACCGTGGTTTAAAGCTGTCTGAATCATGGCTCGTCCTGGTCCATTTCTTGGCCAGACCGTTCTGTCATGGTTTAGTCAGAAATGGACCAGAGACGACCAGAGGCTTGTACCAAAACAAACAACATTTTATTTAAGGGAAGAAGAGCAGGAACCGAACCTTTCTTTCTGTGGAGAGAGAGAGGAAAAGTCAGTGATGGGAAAAAGGTTATGATCACGGTGAGCACTGAGAAAAGACGAGAGGGGGAACTCACAGACGTGGAGGAAGGAGTTAGGGAGGCCACCTGAGGAACCAACATACATCGCAGTGGAGTGAGGAGCGCTGGAGAAAAAAACAATCAGAGGGAAGGGGACAGAGTCTAAGAGAAACTGAAAGTAGGAAAATATCAAAATAAACATAACCAAAACACAGGCCCGACCCAGGCTCCTGACATTGGCTGGATGAATCTCAGAAGGATTAGTAACATGAATGTTTCCAGGAGCTCTTAGCTTGATTGGAATCAATGACTGAGCACAGAGCGGTGGCTGTCTTACATGTGCCGAGCTGGTAGTTGAGTGATCAATGGCCAGAGTGACAGATGAGCAGCCGAACACACTGGCGCCATCTTGCCTCGATTCAGGACCTGGACTCCTCCAGAGTGAGGGAGAGTTCAGGCAGCATCAGCAGGGACCTTCTCATCAGATCTGACTTAAACTCCTCCCCTTGAGAAAGGACCTCATCCCTGACCCGGAGCGGACACACTTCCCTTTTCTGGCTCAAGACCATGGTCTTGGATTTGGAAGTACTGATCTTCATTCCGGCAGCTCTGGAGCCAGGCCTAGGGGTGGAGTACGCTGGCGAGTGCCTGGTGGCCGGGCCTGCAACCATGGGGCTCCCACCCTTTCTAGGGTCCTTGGTTGAGAGTGCTGGAGAGCGCTCCCTCCAGAGACTCCGTCATTCTACTTGGGGACTTAAACCCTCATGGGGGCAATGACAGTGAGACATACAGTTGCACATATTATTCAGAAATGTAAGATCCAGGCCATAATATTATATCATGGACAAAAATACCATACAGCTCACCCTCAGCATGTGTCAAGACTAATGATCAGATTTCTCCGAGCCTTGATCTCAGAAGAGGAACCAGATAAGGTTGTCCACTGTCTCCATCACTATTTGCTGTACTTATTGAACCGCTAGCAGCTGCAATCCGACAAAATAACAATATCAGTGAAATTAAAACAACAAGTCTTACACATAAAATCAGCTTATATGCTGATGATGTTTTAATCTTTTTGGAAAACAAACAGGTATTTCTTTCATAAATAATAACACTTTTTTTAAAATTCTCATCCATTTCAGACTACTCAATCAACTGGAGCAAATCAAAGGCTCTTCAAATTAACTCCAACGCTCAGATCAGCCCAACTACTCCAATACAGCTCAGAGGCATAAGATATTTAGGCATCAATATTTCCACCAGGCTGCAAGATTTATTACAGTTGAATCATGTGCCATTACTGAGAATAATAGAAGATGACCTCACCCGCTGGGCCAACCTCCCCATATCACTTATGGGAAAGAGTAGCAACAATCAAGATAATGGTTCTACCTAAGATTAATTACACTTTTTCTATGGTCCCGATTAAACCCCCTCAGACCTGGTTTAGAACTTTATATACATGTATCTCTAAATTTCTGTGGAAGTCTAAGCCACCTCGTACAAGTTTAAAACCCCTACAAAGACCTAAAGATTGTGGAGGTCTAGAACTTCCAAATTTCTACAACTATTATCTAACCCATAGAGTGCAGTGCATCTTAACCCTCTGGGGACCAAGGGTTTTTTTGAGAAATAAACCTCGCCTGACTTTTTTTTGTTTAAATCCTACTAAAACACCACCTTTCAATGCCCCATAATGTCCTATACCTTGTTTTTTTTTTATTTTGAATTGAAATATCATAAACTGCTGTGTAAATGAGGCTCCTTTGCTTGAAATAAAGAGTATTAGAATAAAAAATACAAAAAACAAATTAGGTGAAAATTAGAATATCACACTTTACTTTTACTTTTTATTTTACTGACAACCGCGCGTCATGCGCAAAAGACAAAGGCTCTGATTGGAACACCGACTTTGACACAACACTGTATCCCTTGTGAATGGGCTAGAGCGATGCCGGAACTACCGTCTGAAAGCTTGGATTCTCCCGATTTAGAGGGGTAAAAAAGTAAGTTTCTATCTTTTACGGTTCGTAAGCTATGTTCGATTAAACACAACAAGGTCCCTGGCATCGTCGACAATGACGGCGTCCATGTAGCGTTAAAATGGATCAGACAGAGCCCCTCAAATCTGATGTGAATGGATATGTTTACATGATAATAAAGTGCACCATACAACAGAAGGGGTAAACCCTAGCTGTTGTAAGAATAAATCTGTCCTGACATAATAAGGCACCCAGACCCACAATTCTGCTTGCCAAATACATCAGGACAGGACAGGTTAAAAAAAAAGAAATGTAACATCCATGGGACTGTAGTCAACCTCCCTGGACGCAGCCACAGGAGGAAAATTGGTGACAAATCAAAGAGACGGATAACCTGAATGGTAACAAAAACCCCAGAAAGACTTCGAAAGAGATCTAAAATAAACGTCCAAAGAGGACACTATTGTTGAAAACAAATCATTAAAAAGTCAGACTGCAATATGACAAACTACATGTTGACAAGCCACAAAGCTTCTGGGACAATGTCCTCTGGACAGATGAGACAAACATGGAACTTTTTGCCAAGGCACATCAGCTCTATGTTCACAGATGGAAAAATGAAGCTAGAAAGGAGAAAAAAACACCATCAGCGGAGAACAACTCATGAGACATGTTGAGAACTTTTAATAAGTATGTAAGTGCAATCAGTGCGTGTAAGTGCGTGCAGAGCGTAATCAAGGACACCGTCTCTGGGACAACGCAGATGTTACATCTCTCCACGGTCTGTTGGCGCTCAGTGGACATGGGGGGGGTTGTGTGCCTCAGCCAGTGTGCGATTTTTGAAAAAAGCAGACGGGGGGTTAGTCACACATACATACATTAAACACATGGTGCTTATTTATTTGACAAAATAACAGTCCACAGTAAGTTAACTAATTAAATAGCAGTACCTGTATAACAGATGGTGGTGACTTTGTGGTGTAACTGTTGTTGTCCGGCCGGAAACAGCGCCCGGTGATGGATGGTTTAGCAATATTTTGATCCAGGTGGAAATTGGGAGAAATTTGGTAGAATGATGGTTCAGGGAGAGCATTAAAATTCTGGATTCTCACGGTTAAATTGGGAGGGTTGGCAAGTATGGTCAGACGAGAAAGAGGAACAAAAATAACTTATCCAACCAAGGGATAAAAAATAAAGGACCAGAGGGTCTTGTCCCTGGTCCCGTTCGAGAATCACAGCCAGCTGGTTGCGGTACTGCTCCGAGACCGCATCCAGTTTGCGATCCAGATCTCTGAATCTTTTAGTCCAAGTGTTGCCAGTAGCAGCCCATCCAATCCATAACTTTAGAATTTGTAGATACATCAGGTAACCACCAATGCCGATCAGCAGGTACCCCACGATCAATAATCTAAATATGTACACATCCTCCACATCTTCGACCGCCCGTACAGACAGGCATACCATCTTCCACTAGGGCTGTAAAATTAATCGAAATTAGATAACGATTACAATTATTAGACTGTACGATTGTTAAAATGACATAATCGTGAAAAAACGATATTGACTTGAGTTGTGTTTATTGCACCTGCACGCAAGTTCCTCCGCCCCGCCCCCCTCAGTTAGCCTGTAAACATGAGGAAAATTGTTGCTAGCGGTCTGGAAGCATGGCAGGAACATCGCAGAAACACTTGGTAGACAAACACGGCAAGACTAAATCTGTAATATGGGAGCACTTTGGGTTTGATGAGAACGACAAAAAGCAAATACAAATCGTGTGCAAGAAATGTTTTATCGTTGTCTCTGCTCCAACAGGCAACACAACAAACTTTTGTAATCACATGAAGGTCAACCACTGCAACATTTACGATAAACTTTTGAAAAACCAAAGCAAGAGAAACACATGTGAGAGCTCCACGTCTGTAGCATAATCATCAATCAAAGAAACACTTTATGCTGCAATTCCCTACTTATCAACATTGGACAGACACAAAAAGAATCACCGAGTCCATTGCCCATTACCTAGCCAAAGGTATGTGCTCCGTAAACACTATCGACAACCTGGGCTTCAGACAAATGGTGAACACGCTGGACAAACGCTATGTTTTACCATCAAGACATAATTTTTCACGCACTGCTTTGCCATCCTTAAATGAAAAGCTTCGTGACCAAGTAGCAAATGAACTACTTGTTGCTGACTTTTTTGCTATTACCACAGACCTATGGTCTAGCCGCACTATGGATCCTTATATCAGCCTAACGATTCATTACATTGACGAAGATTTTAACCTGCGCTCGAAGTGTCTCCAAGCGTCATTTCTACCGGTAGACCACGCGGGAGAAAATATTGCAAATGGCCTGAAGGACGCGTTGGCTGCGTGGAGTTTAGACGAGGAGAGGCTCGTCTGCTTGACCACGGACAATGCAGCTAATGTGGTACTGGCAGCTCAGTTAAATGGATGGACGAGACTTCAGTTTTTCAGGCACAGACTCCACTTGGCCATCGGTGAGTGAGCCTAATTTAATTTAACAATATTCTGTCTCATGTACATTTTATATTTTTCCAGCAGTGACAACAAAGGTGATGATAAGCATTAGACACTTGCCTCAGAATATACTGCAATTACATTTTATTATAACCACATTAACTTAAATTTCATATTTAACACACAACTAACACATAACTATATAAAAACATCATACAGACATTGCCGTATGACTTTGAATGATGTAACATTAAAAATGTCAGCATGAACAACATGTTATGTTGCACATTTATTTTAAGTTGTGTTCAATTCATGAAACTTTGACCTTGGACATATTATTGAAAAAAGAATAAAATTAAAAGGGTCCAAAATCTATATTGTACAGACAGATCATTGTCTGTTAGTAATTTGCTGAAACTGACATTTTAGTAATAGGTCAGCTAGACAAGGACATGTATTATATTTTATACATATACAATACATTTTCAGTCAGGAGGTTTTTTGATAAAAGCTTTGATTTTAATGCATGTAATTTATTCATATTTCAGAGAATGCCGTTAAATACCCTAAAGTGGACCGTGCTGTGGGTGTCTGTAAAAAAAATTGTTGCCAGCTTTTCCTACAGTTGGAAGAAGAGAAGGGATATTGCAGCCACACAGAAACTGCTTAATTTGCCTGAGCATTCCCTCAAAACAGAATGTCAGACAAGGTGGGGGTCTAGGCAGGCCATGATTCAGCGCATCCTGGAGCAGCAGAAGGCCATCGTACAAGTCCTATCTGCAGGCAAGAAGCTCTGTCACCTCATACCCACGTGGCAAGACGTTGATGTGCTTGAGGCTATGAACAAGGCTTTGAGTCCACTCGCAGAGTTCACTGATGCACTCTCAGGAGAGAAGTACATCAGTGTCTCCTTAATCAAACCCACCCTCCATCTGTTCAATCACACTATACTCCGACCTGAGGAAGACGAAACTGAACTGTCAAAAACAATCAAAAGAAAGATACTGCTGTACCTCAATGAAAAGTACAGTGGCCTGGATGTACAAGAGCTAATTGATCTGGCTTCTGCCTTGGATCCAAGGTTCAAACTCAAATATGTCAGAGACCAAGCAGCCATACAAGGCCGCCTGACTGCAGAGATGAAGGGTCTTAAGGTAATTAACGTATTTCAATTGTTGCATTTTATTTTTGACAATAATTAACATGTGCACATTCTTCTTTCTAATATTATTTATGCTTTATGTCCTCTCTTTCTAGATGGCCACACCTGGCATGTGTGGAGATGGTGCTGCTGATTGTTCAGAGGAGGATGCTGCTCCCCTAAAAAAGAAAAAATGACTAATGCAGCTTTTTCAAAACCAGCACAGACTGCTCTGTAGGATCACAAGATGTGCAAGAAGAGCAGGCTATAGCCTTAGAGCTGCAGTCCTACCTGCAGTCCGTCCCTTTGGATCCTGAAGAGGATCCACTGAAGTGGTGGGGGGAGTTTTACAAACTTTATCCCCGGCTTTCTAAGCTTACAAAGAAATATCTTTGCATTCCAGCAACTAGCTCACCCTCGGAAAGGGTTTTCAATACGAGTGGTAATATACAGTAGTTTCCTATTTGCGAGCATCACTCAAGCCAGATCATGTAAACAGACTGGTTTTTCTAGCTAAAAATCTGTAAGTCTTTAAGGCGTTCACAACACATTTACAGTTCTGAGGAATTTGAACATTTTCACAAGTTGATATTACCTTCATTGTCCTGGAGTGTTCAAATCAAATTTATGTTTCAAACTACAGAGAAAATACTTGAATGTTTAAGTTACAGTCCATGTGAAAGTTTTTTTGTTTAATGCTTAGTGTTTACAGCAGTTTAACTGTACTGCACAGTATTTGTTTACAAAAGTGAACCTAGTGGAGTAATACTTGAATTAATTTGCACTTATTTAGATTCAAACAATACATTTTTATATATTTTTATTTTGTGCAAAATGTGGAAACACTGATTTTTTTGTGACTTTTATTTATGTTAAAGAATATATTTACATTGTTTTGACCAAAAAATAAACAGCAATATGTTGGCGTAAATAATCGTTTAAATAATCGTGATTTCAATTATGGCCAAAATAATCGTGATTATTATTTTTTCTATAATCAAGCAAGCCCTATCTTCCCCTCTCCCCAGGAATCCATGGTAAATCCGGCCAGGAGGGTCAACTCTGGGCATGACGACTTCCCCTTTTTCAGCCTTTAGTTTGAAAAAACTTTGTCTAATATGTTGAGTGACCATGAAACCAGATCCATTTTTTAATTTTCAGTTCACAGCAGCTCGTACAGAGAAACACAGAGACACTCAGACAAAAGCAGGCACAGTGTGGGAGGAATAAAGTGCTAAGGGAGAAAGCTGGAAATGCGACCATCCTCAACAATAGGTGGAAGTGCAGAAGGAGGCCTTGTTCTGTTGTTGCGGCATTTTAAGTTAGGGGACCATCAGGGGCGGCTCCAGGATTTTTTCTCTGCAGTAGCTTGGTAGTTGCTCACTGGCACTAAGGAGTTGCTAATCCTTTTTAAAGTTTTAAAGGAGCTGACTTAGATCTGGGACTACATTATGACAAAGCACCGCTGTAAGCCGCCTCTGTAAGATGCAAACAGGGGTGTCAACTCCAGGCCTCGAGGGCCACTATCCTGCATGTTTTAGACGTTTCCCTTTTTCTACACACCTGATTCAAATCCTCTGCATTTCAGCAAATCCTGCAGAAGCTTGTTATTGATCCATTCATCTGAATCAGGTGTGTAGAAGCAGAGGAAACATGTAGGATAGTGGTCCTCGAGGCCTGGAGTTTGACACTTTGTGCAAAAACAAAAATGTTAAGTACAAGTACATTTTTAGCACTATATTGTTAGTTTACTTGGTATGTACTTGTAAATCACATTTTCGTTTATTGAAGTAAAATACAGTATACTTCAAAATAGCTATAAATGTTCCAATTTAGTCTGAAGAAGTATACTTGATTCATTAAACTATACTACTTTTTGCCATGGACAATGGACATGGACATGTCCTCATGAGTTGATTATTAGTACATAACTCAATTTTTTTCTTTGTATTAAACATGAAAAATGTTAATTTATAAAAATTTCTGTAATACTTCTGGATACAGTTATTCTGACTTTTGCTTTAAGTTTTAGTCTCACTTTTAGAGAGGGGTCTCATTTATAAAACTTTGTGTAGAATCCTTACTAAAACCGTACTTAAAGCAGAACTAAGTAAGTTTTGCTCTCGCTCGCCCCCTACTGGTCCCCTGTGAAAGCTCACTGTCGTAACATTCCCCCGCCGCCGCC
>SSNP01000065.1:2569162-2595449 GCA_006937955.1 Pachypanchax playfairii
CCCCGCCGCCGCCCCCCCAACAACAACGCGCAGAGAACGCTTTTGCAAGAAGAAAGAAAAACAAAACCAAGAAAATGTCTCGACAGGTGAGTATTATTGTCATCTTTGCGCTCCTAAGGGTGGCGTTGCTAACAACGGCAAGGGCTTCATGCTTGTATTTATGTACGTGAGTGTGAGTGCCGTAAAGCAGGTTTGTTCTCGCGAGATTAGTCGGGTCTGATCCACTGAAAGTTGCAAGTGCTGCTTTCAGGACACAGACCCCGGAGGGAGGGGAGGGACCCACGAATCACCCCGCCAAGTCCTTGTTTACCCCCACAGGGACTCTAGAAAACATTTATTGAGGTGAAAAAACTTACTTAGTTCTGCTTTAAGCTCAGCAAAAAAAATCTACTTACGCCCAAGTACGTTTGGGACCTATAAAACATGGCGTACGCACAGCTGCACACAATCTCCGCTTTATAAATCACACTTTACCTAGAAATGTGCTCAGGTGTTTCTGGATCACATCCCGCCCTCAACACGCCCACTTTCTGCCGTAAATGGTCAATGCAAAGTGCCTTGTGCATATACATGACCCGACTCGTCACAGCATTCCACCAATAACAGCAACCACAGATCAGGGAAGTGCAATTTCACTGTAGCAGAAATTGAGGTACTTGTGGGCAGTGGTGTAGTGGTCCCTGGAGAAGTGTGTATACTCTGTTTTCACCTTTTTAAAAAAAGTAGTCTAGAAGAAAAGCCCTGTTTTAGAAACAGTGACATGTTAGACTATGATTTACTTTACCCAAAAATCTGTCATTCTACTTGCTCACTATTATAAAATTATCCTGACTTCATTAGGAGCCGTTTGTAGTTACTACTGATCACACAAGAATGCCTATAAGAAAGGAAAAAGTATTTATCACTAGTACTGTACTAGGGATATTTTCCTCGGCATGACCCACCATACTCTACCTCTGATTGGCTCATCAGTCCTCATGCTTAAAGTTAACCAATCTAATCAGTGAAAGCAGTGAGTACCAGCCAATTATAGGCAGAGGAGGGTGGGTCATGGCTTCACCATCCTTGAGAAAAAAGTGGGCAATCTGGCTCACAGATATTACTGAACGTTGCGCATCAAGGGGGGTTTAGAAGTGGGTATATGCAATGCTGACTGAAAAATAAGTAGGTATATGCCGTATACCAGCGTATACCCTGGACTACACCGCTGCTTGTGGATGAGGTGGAAAAACAAAAGGAAGTTCTTTTTGGAGGTCACAGCAGTGGCTGTCAATGTTCTTCAGAGAGATCTGTGGCGGATATTAAAAAAAAGGTCCGATCTGAAGGTGGAGGCAAAAAAAAGATGGCTTGCCACCGCCAGAGTGTGTCTGCCACAGGAGGACCCCCTGGTACCTCTGATCCCCCATCGCTCACTGTTAGGATCTCAGCAGTACTCGAACCGACAAGTGTGCATGGCATCGTGCCAGAGAAGAAGGGAGACACTGACCATGTAGAGGAGACTAAGCCTTTTATTAATACAGATCAAATGTGTCCGTCATTAAAATATAAAACAAAACCAAATCTTGTTGTTCCCCCCCAGTGACTCTGGACGAAGCGTCCAACGAGGCATCCCGGGCGGCAAGGAAGGATGTGGCTGCAGGGTCGGCCTGTACCACCAGTGCGCCTTTGTGCATGGCGCAGGCTGTCCTGCAGACACAGAGGGACATGATTAGTGCGGTGAACGAAGTGCGAGAAGAAATGCACAAAAGATGTGATGTCCTGACAGAAATTTCAGGCACACCTAAAGAATTAGTAAAAGAATAAAAAATCATGCCTTCTGTGTTGGTCCTATAAACAACGCATGACATTCTGTATCAATCTGCCCCCCTGCTGATATTCCTCATTTCGGGGCGGGGATTGTGTATGCTACTGGAATTAATCATTTTATCCTTCTCAACAGCAGCACTGCAGGTGCTCTCCGTGTCCAAAATGTGCGTAAGCCAGGTTCTTAGTCAACTTAAAGTTGCGCACATTTTTCTGCTTTGTTTTTTTTTTATAAATCCCAAAGTTTGTGTTTTCCGACCCCGTTTTGTGCGCAAGCAAGCTTTATAAATGAGACCCCTGATGATGAACCAATTCTAAATATAAACAGAATCATTTGTAAATGACATTAACACTATGATTATTGTTTGTCTCTCTCCTTTCAAATCTGCAGATGTATTTTTAGCAGATGTGTGTGGTCCAGATAAGGAGTTAGATTTGGAACGCTGTCAGTGTGTGTGTCGACACAAGAGTTCAACTTACAACTGCGGCACTAATCAACACCTAGACCAAAACACCTGCCAGTGTGTCTGCAACATGCTGCCTGCTCTGTCCTGCCCTCCCAACCACATCCTCAACAAAGAGACCTGCCAGTGCACATGTAATAAGACATGTCCAATGCACCAGCCCCTCAACAAGACAACGTGCAATTGTGAATGTAATGAAACACCAAATAAGTGCTTTCTCAAAGGAAAGAGGTTTCACCATGCCACCTGCAGGTAAGTGAGATTGTGGAGGTGAGCGGAGTATGATTTACATATTGAGGATTTTAATTAATTATCTACACTACCAGTCAAAAGTTTGGACATTTAGTTGAATGAGAAACTGTATCCAAACTTTTGACTCTGTATATTTTGGCAGTGTGTATTGCATGACAAGACAGTACCTTGGATCTTTGTTTCACTCATCCCTTCAAATCGATCCACAGTTGAGCCCTTGTTACAGTGTTTTTTTTTTTCTGCACTGAGGACAACCCTGAACCAAAGGAAGTAATTCTGAGTTTGAGATACAGTCATGAGAAATAAGTCCAACCTCTTGTAATTCTAGGCTTCTGTGTACCGAGACATAATAAAAATGATCTGTTCTTCTGCAGGTTCCCAAATTATTTAAATCAAACCTCAGAATGTACAAAACCATGTCAACAGTTTTTAAACAAAAGTGAAACCAAAATGGATACATGACTGGAAAAACCTCATGATCCAACAACTTGTAAAACCTCCCTTAGCAGTAAGATTGAAAAGGGATATTGGTTTGGTCAGTCCCCCAAAACAGGAATGGTTCTGCAGGTGGAGGCCACAGTCTTTATCCATCCTCGTCTTTTTTTGACTGTTTTTCTCTAGTTTTGTATTTTACTCAGGTCAGTGTCACTATTAGTAGCATGAGGAGAGACCTGGACCCTACAGAGGTTCTACAGGTGGTTCAATTCCACCAGGATGGAATATCAATACAGAAGGTTTGCTGTGTTTCCAAGCAAAATCTCAAGAACATGGTGAAAATTCCAGAAGACAAGCAGTTAATCTAGGAGAGTGGGACAGAATCAGAACAACTTTATTTATCCCCTAAATTTCAGACACACTGAGCAGCATTAAGACAAAGCATAAACAATTTTCGCAACAAAATACGCAGTATTACTTGTTCACAAAAGTGGAAAGAATAAAGATGATAAATTTATATAAAAGTTAAAAATATCAGCAGTGATACTGCTTTGTGGTGATGGATATGAGTTCCCATCGGCTGGAGTTAAAAAGCAAAGTGGCTTTTGGAACAAAGGTGGCTCTCCTCCTTTCAGTCCTGCAGTAAATGGAGCGAAGGCGCCACCCAGAGGGGAGCCACTGAAATGCAGGATGAAGAATGTGGGAGGAGTCATTTATAATTTTGGTTGCCTGTCTGAGGGCCTGTTGGCAAAAAACCTCTGCTAAAGTTCTGACAGGCAGACCAATGATTTTTGAGCACACTAATGCAGTGTGCTGCAGTCTGTTTCTGTTCTGAAGGCAACCAGCAGGTGATGGAAAAGGCCATAATGCTTTCCAGGAAGGCGTAGTAAAAGGTCATCGAGATCGGTGTACTAACTCCAAAGGAGTTGAGTTTCCTCAAGAGGTATAATCGTTGATGGCATCTCCTGAGAATCTCTTCTGTGTTGGCGGAGAATTTCAGGAGGTTGTCAAAGATGGTTCCCAGGTATTTGTACTCCTCAACAACCTCCACCGTCTTCCCATGGATGGTGGTGGTGAAGCAGCCAGATCCCTCTGCCTGCTGGAGAAGGTCACCACCATCTCTTTGGTTTTGGAGACATTGAGCTCAAGTCTGGAGCTGTCACAACACTCTACAAACTCCTGAAGAGCAGGTCCGTGATGTTGTGCGGATCCTGACAGCAAAGAGAGGAGAACTGTGTCATCAGCGTACTTCACCAGGTGGCAGTTGGGCTGTGTGGATCTGCAGTCATCGGTGTAGAGGATAAAGAGCATAGGAGAGCGCACAGCCTTGGGGGTGGAATGTAGCTTGGAAAGAGAGTTGTTGACCTGAACTCTCTGGGTCCTGTTAGTCAAAAAATCAAGTATCCACAGGATTAGCTGATCGTCCAGGTGAAATCGGGAGGAAAGTTTAGTGGCCAGGGTGTGAGGCTGCAAAAACAAGACCCAGAAATGTAGACAGGACTATTAAACACTCATTTATAGAGTTTAAAAAAGTTGATTAGGGGTAAGTTGCACTTTAATCACTTTGAGACTTGTTTTAATCAGGTACAGAAGGCAGTTGGTAGCATGAAACCATCTTTCTACCCAAACAACGATGTTCCTGTTCACTTTGTGAAAGTTTTTTATGTTGTTGGTTGTAAATTTTAGAAATTATTAACAGCAGCCTTACCAAGGGGGGCAAAAGCCAGTTTCTTCCTTATGCCGGTTCCAAGTCCAGATAAATGCAGAGGGTTGGTGTTAGGGAGGGCATCCAACATAAAACTTATGCCAAATAAAAAAATATTGCAAGTCACAAATCTGATTTTCCGATCAGATTAGTCAAGACCGACCCGGGTTAACAATGACCACCAGTGATGTTATTCTGCAGGGTGCTGATGGGCTACTAGTGTCATGTTTCTACTTTAAGGCTCACTGATTTCCTCTCACTAGTTCCACCTGTGAGTAGTCAGGCCTCATCCCCTGCACCTGTCCAGGGTCCTTAAGGAGAGTTTCTCCTTCCATTCATTGCTAGTCTGTTGTACGCCTCTGAGCTCTACTTATTAAGCAACCCTGTACTCCGTAATCAGTCTGTTGGCCAGTCTACCAGTGTTCGACTTTGGATCACTTCCTCTGTAGCCTTCTCCCTCCTGGAAACCTGCCTTTCTCTGTTTCCCTGGAAACTGGTCTTTTGATCATTTGCTTGACTTTGCCTCTGCCTCAGCCCCTGTCCGATCCTCCTGACGTCAACTGTAAGTGACCTCTGCTTGTCTATTGGATATGATTATTGGATTTGTGATCTGGATTTGCCTGTTCTCTCTCCTGTTTGCTTGGATCTGTGTGTTGAACTTGGACTGCTTGACCTAGCCTCCAGCTTGAGCACCCAAGTTGTGGAACCAACTCCCCCTGGATGTCAGACTCGCCCCTTCTGTTACAGTGTTCAAATCTCGGTTAAAGACGCATTTCTATTCACTAGCTTTTAAAACATCTTAACCTTTTATATTCTATTCTGATTTTGTTTTTATTGCTTCTACTGTTTTTATTGTTATCTCTTAATTGTTTTTAATGATTATCTAGTTTTGTACTCAATGTACAGCACTTTGGAAAGTGTATTCCCTATAAAATGTGCTCTACAAATAAATTGGTATTGGTATTGAACCCTTTGGTTCTGTTGCTATCTCTCTAGTTTGCATTGCTACTAACCTTTCCCTTCTCATCAGTGATCCTACTGTGTTACTTACGATCCAATTCATACTCACCCTTCCACCATACATCCTCCAACTAGATTCTCTTTGACCGCTGGCATGTGTCTTTCCTTGACGCCATCTTGAATTCTCACCCGCTCAACAAAACAATAACAATGGTACCATTAGCTCTTCCTAAATTCTTCTGCAACATCTCAAACTGTTACTCACCTTGTCTGCCTTACAGAGTGTCATGCCAGATCGCGCCAGCTCCAGAGGTCCTCCAGGTACATTTCAATTAACATTGTTCTGTCTAGAAAAGTGTGGGTGCATATTTCTGGGTTCTCATCCCATTTTCAGTCTGCCATTCCAACTGTGGGTTGAAAGAGGAAGAAGGCATGTTCTTAGACGGAGAGAAAAGTAAAGTCAAGAGTCCTGAACTGAGAGGCGGGACTTTGAATGTAGGAAGGTGGGCATACTGTGGTTGCAAGACCAGAAGTCTAGGAGAAGGATTAAAGCTGTTCTATTGTTGTGCTGATAGAAAGAGGAATGGAGTAGGAATTATCTTGAAAGAAGAGTTTGAGACTCTTTTCACCTCCAGAACATTTTTAACATAGTAATGAGTCTAAAGCTGGAAACTGAAGGTGTTTTAAAGTGCAAATAACCCCACAAATCAACTTGTTTTCCTGATAAACTCTATAAATGAGTGTCTAGTAGTCCTGGCTACATGCCTGGGTACTGTTTTTGATATTTTAGCACATTTTAATACAACTATTCATTTTATACCAAAATCTTTTTAGTGGAGCGCTCTCTTCAGGTTAAAACATTACACGGCACTTGAATTTGAATCCGGCATTGCTATTGGCAGATTCCTAATACTAATTGCTATTAGCTTATTTTATCACTCATCTTTATTTATAAAGTGCTGTAACATTGGCCACTACTGAAACAAAGTGCTGATATTATAGATTTTAGTGACATCAGCATTCTGTCATGACTTGCGTGTTAGAGATTTAGGACCCAAGTGTGAGGAGCAAACAACAGTACGAGGTTTCGAAACAAAAGAGTCTTTCAATGAAAACGGCAAATGCTGGCGGAGCAGCTACTTACAAGAATGATGAGGACAGAGGGGGAAAGTCCAAGCAAGCATGTTTCACAGGAAAATAATAATAATCCCAGCCCAAAGGTGAACACAGCCGAAGCAACTTAAATACAAAACCAAACTAATTACAAACTCAAAACACCTGAGAAAACAAATGACATGGAGAACATTTGGAAATGAAACGCACAGGAAGTGAATACAACTAAAACATCAAGGAACCTAACAAAAGGAGGGAAAACAGGAAGTACAAATGATGCCATAATAAAAGCAAAACCGAAAGTGCAGATAATGACCAAAAATAAAAGCTGAACCGAAAGACAGGATGAGACACGACACAAGACTACACCTCACAACAGAGAGGAGCTAGGAGAAAAACCCCAACACAAAATCACAGATGAAATCTGGAGAAAACTACAAACACTAATAAAACCCAAAACAAACCCGAAGACCTGACAGATTCTGCTACTGTGGAGTATAAAAGAAGCTCAATCTCTGCCACACTTCTGTAGCAAGGTGGAGTTTGAATAGAAAGTGTTCACAGCGACAATGAGGAACAGTGACCGCAGGTGTACCTTGTTGAGACAGTCACACAATATTACTCGAGCTAATCTAAATATAGCTTTAGCTTTGGCCAAAAACAATGTACCACTCAGAGACAGGCCACATTCTATGCCGCAATGCCTCTCAGCATCTTTCACCCCAGGCAGCTTGAGCTATTAGCTCGGCTCAAGGCTGCTTGCCTCCTCTACAGAAGTTCCTTTCTTTCCTCTGTTCCCTCTGGTGAAGAAGATGGACAGAAATCTTTAACCTCCAACTTGCTTCCTTCTGAGGCAATGGAGCTCACATCACCATGGCTTTCCATATTTCTGTCCATCTGAGCTGCTGCAACATATCAATCACACTTCAAGACACTCCCACTTTGCCTGTTTGGTGGTGGTCGGAGGGTCCGGTGGCTGTTTGGTGGTTGAAACCAGACCTAGCATGCTGCTGGCTAAAAGCTGTTAGCATAAACACATATCAAACCGGAAGAGACTGTGTGCTGTGGCCATGCACAGCAGGGAAGGAAAATGTATACTTTGCTCTCATAGGCTAGTTTGTTAGCCAATCTGAGTCCAGCGAATTCGAATGATGAATATTAATGAGTTTCAGCCAGAAGCCTGACAAATTTTGATGCAGACATATTGAAAGGTCTATCAGTGTTTTCTGACGTTTTTTAGATATGAAATGTTTCATATTGCAGATTAATACTTCAGAAATAACCACAAAGTCATGAAATTTGTGTGAAATTGCCTCCTTAAATACATTTTAATTTGCTGACTTTATTTAGGCATGATGGATTTCATCATTTAATTGATCTAATTGTTTTATAATTTGTTTTTACCAAATTCTACCTATTCTATTCTGATTTGTTTTAATATTTTTAGTTTCTTTTTTATGTAACTGATGGCCGTTGTTCTTGAATGTGATGTGTTCAGGTTCAGGTCTGGACTTTGGTCCTGATCAGATCTCTACAAGTCCCTACCAGGGTCTCAGTCAGGTTCTGGTCTGGACTCTGCACCTTGATTCTTTTCTTCTTCAGTCATTCTGTTGGACGGCAGCGGTTGTGTTTGGATCATGGTTCATGACCCAGTTTAGTCCAAGCTTCAGGTGTCAGACAGACTCACATTTGACTCTAGAACACTTTGGTATTCAGAGGTCAGTTCAATGACTGCAAGGTGTCCAAGTCCTGATGCTGCAGAACAAGCCCAACCCACCAGCCCTCCACCGCCGTGCTGACGGCTGGATCAGCTGTTTCTGCTGAAATGCTGTTTGTTTTTTGTCAAACATACTGCAGTGCATTATGGGTAACGTTTGGTCTTACCTGTTCAGAAGTCTTGTGGCTCGGTCAGGTGAAACTTTACAAACCTGACTCATGCTCCAGTCCAGCACTCAGAGCACAGACACTGGGGAAGAGCCGACTTTTTGTCCAGGTGTGTTCATCAACTTCTCCTCCCATCTCTCAAAACTAGTTGGTCCATCAGAGAGGCTGGAATACTGATTTGTCAATTTACAATAAATGTATTGATCAAATGATGTAATTTGCATTAACATATTGTGTCTTTGTGATTATGGGTGGAAACTCATCTTAAGTTTTAGTGTATCTTGGAGTGTTCAGTATACACAGACATGTACTCAGAATGTGAAGTGTGCATACATCCAGAGGAAAGGACTGGTTTACCAGCACTAAGTGGTTACTGCAGTCTTGTGTGTAATATGACACCTAGTTGTGCTAATGACTTCTCAAAGCTGTCACTTAACCATTTCCTCTTCCCACAAAGAAGGAAACATATACACACACATTCATCTATCCAGTCACATCTTGACCCCGTGTGACCCGAGTTAGGAGTGATTTATGAGTAGAACACAGGGATGTTTGAGATCTGCTACGTGACTCTGAATCTGTGTTTGAAAAAAGGTGCATTTTTAGACTCTTTGTGTATTTCATCACAGAAATATCCAGTCATCTAGCATGTGACTCCATGGGACGTTAACAAATCAGTGCCTTTACACACCAGAGTCTCTGTTACATTATTGAAGTGTAACTCAGTCTGTGTGCATAATTTGGAAAGCAAATGTTAGTATGACACAAATAACAAACATTTTCTGTATTTGGCAAATTCTATCAAGAAAACCTTCCACTGGTCTATCTTTACTTTCTTTGGAGTAAGATTTTTAGATTTTGATTTATATAGAAATCCTTAGACTCCCATTAACAGCAGAGAAAGTCTTTTTCAAACCAGGACTACAGCATGATTGACAGGTTGTTTAGTGACTGTAAGTACGAAATATTGCAGCATTTATTGAAACGTTGTTCGTGTGTGTGTGTTGGGTCAGCTGCAGTGTCCTCCAACAACAACTGCAGAAACAGTCCAAATATCATCCAGAAACATTAGCCTTTTTTTAAAGAACATTTTTAAATATTATTCTCTAGGCTTCTTTCAAGTATGAATATTACATGCTGACCATATGAGTCACATCATTAGAACTGTATGTTTAACAAACTGCTGATATTTTGCAAAGCTGCCAAAATGGAGGCATTACCAAACATGTTTAAATGTTTGAAGTAAACAACAAGCTATAAAATAATTCTTATTATTATTGTAAAATTTTTACTCAATATACTCAACATATGTCTGCAGGGATGCAAATGTCCCACATATTATATTTTTATTGAATTAGGACCTTATTATCACAGAGATGTTGGATGGTTTTAATGTTTTCTGATATATCTGGAATGTGGAGTTGTCCTTCTAAAGTCCCAGTGTCCACTGCACAGTGACTGATCCCAGAATCCACAGAGGTCACCACCGTTCCTGAACATCAATTGTCCAATTAAGAATTGATTCTTTGAAAGAACATCATATTTTTTTTGGTCATTTAATTTAAAACTAGCCTGTTTCATTTTATTTTCCATCTTTTTCTGATTTTACAGATACATTAATTTTACCTACAAAAGACTTGAGACTTTCCATCTAGTATAGTTAAAAGGTGTTCATCTCCTTCCATTGAAAGGCCTCTTTATATGTAGAAGAGACAATTTACAATTTACAAACCAGACCGAGTTTCTCCTGATTTAAGTTGAACTTGTTTGACAGTTTAAAGGTAATCCTGTCTTTTCTTTGTGTTGCAGTTGTCTCAGGCCTCCCTGTGAGGTAAGAAGACGTAGATGTGAGGCAGGATTCTTCTTCAGTGAGGAGGTGTGTCGCTGTGTGCCCTCCCACTGGAGACGACTAAACTAAAATCCAGCTCACCAGCTGCTAATGAGATGAAACTTAACGAGTTCAATCCGTTGTACACTTGCTGGTCCAAAGGAGTCCCATCAGCTGCGACACAGCAAAGTGAGGGGGCCCATGAACCCCTCACCCATGAAAATTGGGGTTTCACAGGAGAAGAATGCACTGACTCTCTTATGAGTATCTTTAATGATGAATGATAGAAGATCTGGATGAAGAAAGTACCTGACAGACTGAAGGAGAGACTCAACTTTTGTCACATTAGTAAAAAAAGTGTTTTAAATATTTGTCTACTGATTATGTGTCAGTAGTCTGATGTAAAAAAAAAAATATATAATTTATTAAATACTATTTTCAACTTCAGTTTATTGAAATTTTTGCATTTGATATGAACTTCATATAAGCAATGTTTTTTATTGTGTTTGTAAAATAAAGTTAAATGGATGTTGTGTATTATTTTGTCTGTTTAATGCTCTTAGATGAGAATTCTTTATGTTATCTACACAGTGATAATGTCATGGTTCCCACCAGGGGGTGTTTGTTCGAACCCCAAGAGCGACCCAACTCCAAGTACACACGGGGAAACAGAAATCAAAGGAAGTGAGTTTATTATAAAAAGTGCACGAGACAACAGAACAAAACAGTGTAATGTGCTCGATGAAAACAGGACTGGAACTGAGGCGGGGAAGAGACTCGATCCTGGGGGAAGAGACTCGTTAGAAAACAAGTAACACGACCCGCTGCAGTGCGCAGGAAAAGTGCAACTACACTTACTGTGAGGTGAAGCTGTAGTTGCGGAAGGTGGGATCCGAAGACACTGCAGCGTCACACCCTGCAGAGATAATTAGTGGAGACAGCACACACCACACAGCAGCTGCAGCGATCCCACCAGTGAAAACACTACAGAGAAAACCCCACAGATCTGAAAGAAAAACCCAAAACCCCAGAACCGTGACAGATAAGCAGGTTTTCTTGTTATTTGAAAGGTACTGGTCTCCTTTAGCTAATTTTAAGTACATTTCATTGTTGGATCAAACCCAAACAAAGTTGAACAGGTTTGGTTATAAATTCAAAACTCAAAGGAGCATTTTTACACAGAAAAGATGAGATAATTTAAGCTAGGACATGTCTGTAGTCACTATGTGAGGCCTGAGTGTGCTGCTGTAACACTGCTTTACACTCACACCAAAAACAGGTAAGAATGCGTGGACCATATGCGTGCATTACGCGCCATCCTCCATTATCTTTGGTTTTCTAACAGCTGATGCACTAGGGGTATAGGTTAGAGGCGGGGCTATGACATCATCCTTGTGGGTGGTGTTTTATTATTTTCATGCTGTAACTGCTCGTCAAACCGTGTTTCTGGGCTTCTAAACCCACCGTCTCTAACTAGCTCCAAGACTCTCTGCATTCCTGATGGACTGAGGTCTGCCAGTCAAACAGGACTTCAGCCAGCATCATCACAGGAACCCCACAGGGATGCATCCTCATCCTCTACACCCTGTTCACTCACAACTACATCAAATCCCACAGGGAGAACATCATCCTGAGGTTTGCAGACTGTCAGGGTTCTCTGGGTTTTGAGATTTTATTTGATTTTGTGCATCTGTCCTTTCATAGGGTTGTTTGTTTTCGGTCTCTTTTGCTTTTGCTCTTCTCCCTTCCAGGCGTTTCAGGGTTTTCCTAGTTCTTTGTCTACAGCCAGGAATAACTCCTGTGTGTTTGTGTCTCTATTGTACCCGCTGCCATAAGCTCTCCGCTGCTGTCGTCAGTACATCACTACTCCCCATCAGGATTATTGCTGCACACCGCTTCCGTCATCTACGCTCCATGGGCTGGTTCCTCGGTCTGCTCAGAACTCATTATTTCCCCACCAGGACCTCCATGTACATTAACTGAAGAAAGTCCCTCTGTGTTTTCCAAGGATCACTGTTTCAAGTTCTGTCCAGACTCTGACTCTGTTTCTCTGTCACCAGAAGCATATGTCTGTGATCTGCGCTCCAGCCTCTCCATCGCTGTAAAAATAAAAATCCTTTATTTCTTATACAACTCTCTGGTGGATTTCTGTGATTTCTATGACAACGCAGCATTGGTGGGGACAAGATGACCCGCAGGAAGGAGGTGGCCAGTGTGGTGGTATGTTTTGGGGACAATAACCTTACCCTCAACATGAACAAGACAAAAAAGAAGAAGAGATCTAACCAGCCAGTTGGTCCAGGGGCTTAAAGTGGAGAGGGTGGATGTACGGGGGCGTACACATCACTGAGGACCTCACTTAGACACTCAACACCACACAGCTGGTTAAGTGGACTCAGCAGCTCTACTTCATGAGCTGGTTGCAGGTGTGTCATATGTCATATCATTGAGAACATCTGCAGGAGAACTGCTTTGATCCTTAAAGGCCCCACTCAGGTACAGAAGTGTGAAATGTAAAACTACGAGGCTGGAAAACTCTTTGTTCCCCACCGCCATTAGACTCCAAAACCACCTTACTAGTACATTCCACCTACTTTATCTAACTGGTTTTCACTATTTGCGAGTTTTTGCACAACTCATCACACCTTTTACATTTTATTATGATTTTGTTGTTTTATTGTTTGTGTGTGTCTTTATTACACGTCTATCCTGAACTTTATCTATGTTTATGTGGTATATGGTGGGGCAGCAAAGAAAAAGTTTTATTTTATTTAATTGTACAGAGAAACATGTTTCTTTAATGTGCACATGTCAAACATTTTTAACTTGAATCTTCATTGCATTTGGGCCTTAAAAGCTGCAGACGTAGTTGGACATACTGTCTATAACTTGATTATTTACACATTGTTGTAACAGTAAGGGCATGTTGGAGAGATCACTGATAATTCTTTTTAACTGTGTAATTAAAATGATTTATCTGAGTCACACAGAAGGCTTCATAAAGTCTTGAAATATTTACGGCGTGGTAAATGGTGTGTACTTGTATAGACGCATTTCTTAAGTCAGACGACTCCCAAAGTTCTTCACACTACAGTTTGTCATTCACACATTTGGTGATAAACTACACAGATGTAGCCACAGCTGTCCTGGGACACACCGACAGAGGCGATGCTGCCAGACACCAGCAGACCCTCTGACCACCACCAAACAAGCACCGTACCTTCTGACCACCACCAAACCGCCACGGGACCCTCTGACCACCACCAAACAGCCACCGGACCCTCTGACGACCACCAAACAACCACCGGACCCTCTGACCACCACCAAACAGGCACCGGACCCTCTGACCACCACCAAACAGGCACCGGACCCTCTGACCACCACCAAACAGGCACCGGACCCTCTGATCACCACCAAACAACCACCGGACCCTCTAACCACCAAACAGCCACGGGACCCTCTGACCACCACCAAACAGCCACCGGACCCTCTGACCACCACCAAACAGCCACGGGACCCTCTGACGACCACCAAACAACCACCGGACCCTCTGACCACCACCAAACAGGCACCGGACCCTCTGACCACCACCAAACAACCACCGGACCCTCTGATCACCACCAAACAACCACCGGACCCTCTAACCACCACCAAACAGCCGCAGGACCCTCTGACCACCACCAAACAGGCACCTGTCCCTCTGATCACCACCAAAGAGGCACCGGACCCTCTGACAACCACCAAACAGCCACGGGACCCTCTGACCACTACCAAAGAGAGATTCCTTCTTTTAGAATCAGAATCAGTTAATTGCAAGCCATCTCAACAAGGAATTTGTCTTGGATTAAGTAACTAGGGTTGCCAACTGTCCCGTATTAGCCAGGACATCCCGTATTTTTATCTAAATAGGATTGTCCCATACGGGATATCTTTTGTCCCTTATATTGGGTGTTGCTTGATATGTTTGCCAATTAGCTTACAGCACACTTACACACGACTATGACACGAGTATGACAATAACGAATTCCGCTTATCTCATTGGTCGAGGTGCGGTTGCTTGCGAAGAAGATACCGGAAGACAGATGACCATAACAAAGCAGCATGAGTGACAGTGAGACAGACTCCGACACTGGTTTACAGGTATAGGACGATAGTACACCTTCGACCAGCAATGCTTTCACCCCTCCGGAAAAAAAGACAAAATAAAATAGGCTATAAAATACAGGGAGGAATGGGAGAAGAGAAACACCTGACTGGAAAAAGTACACGAACACCTAAAGTGCACTGCAGTGCCATTGCACTTTTTTCATAGCCCATGGTGGACTGACTGACCTCAAGAAGCGCTCCTTACTGCAGCAAGAGCTCAAAAGAAATAAAAAGGGAAAAAATAGACTGTCTCCACATAATGTAGCATTAAGCTTTTGAGTTTGAGAGTTCAATCTTTTTATCTTTTACTTCAACTACAGACCTGGGGTCTCATTTATAAAACTTTACTTAGAATCTTTACTAAAATCGTACTTAAGCTCAGCAAAAAAAAATCTACTTACGCCAAGTAAGTTTGGGACCTATAATACATGGAGTACGCACAGCTGCACGCAATCTCTGCTTTATAAATACCACTTTACCTAGAAATGTGCTCAGGTGTTTCTGGATCACATCCCGCCCTCAACACGCCCACTTTCTGCCATAAATGGTCAATGCAAAGTGCCTTGTGGATCTCATGCATATTACATGAGCCGGCATTTTTCCGACCCGTTTTGTGCGTAAGCAAGCTTTATAAATGAGACCCCTGGACTTTGAGGCACACATATTTTATGTTTATTGCTTTTCCACAGACTCTCCACTTTTCTTATTGCACTAAATGTGTCCTATTACAGGAACGCTCTGCTTTCTATTGTTCTCTATTAATTTATACAATTTTAAGAACGCAGGACAGGTTTAAGAAAGGTACTATTTTATTATGTTAATTTTATTATTTTGAACTGAAAATAAATTGCTAAATACTAATTTGTTTTCTGTGTTCATAACACTTAAAATATGTTAAACCAGGTTCAAGTCAGATAGTTAAAGAGCTAAAAAAATTTGACAAGCCAGGAAGAGTGAAGGCAATCAGGTTGGCCGGCCCCCCCATCGAGGGGTCCCTTATTTTTTTTCAGTGAGTTGGCAACCCCAGAAGTAACACAGAGAATGTATTATTTATTAAGTTGGAAGGTAAGAATAGGGTTCTGTAGAGCATTTAAGAATCAATATTTGCACTCACACAGAGAAACACATCTCCCTCCCTCCATTATAAGGAAGGAAACTAATGGAGCCAATCCACATCTGCTGATGAGAAGATAAGATGCTGATCCACACAGTTCATTACTGCATGTGTGTGTTTGTGCACATGCATTTTTCAACCTTTGTTTATGAGGACTGGTGTGTGTGTTTGTGTGTGACTGCGTGTTTGTGCGTGTGTATGGGTGTGGGGTGTTTGATTGGGGATTTCTAAAACTTCATATTTTACTTGTTCTTAATGAACAGCATTTATTACTCACAGTTTGTTCCATTTTTTAATGTTGCTGA
Organism: Pachypanchax playfairii; assembly: GCA_006937955.1. Taxonomy (NCBI): domain Eukaryota; kingdom Metazoa; phylum Chordata; class Actinopteri; order Cyprinodontiformes; family Aplocheilidae; genus Pachypanchax; species Pachypanchax playfairii. The sequence continues at coordinate 2,585,172 of SSNP01000065.1, forward strand.
ATTTCAGGCTTTCACAGGATGGTACATATTTATAAATATTTCTGTGAAGTTTGTTTAAGTGAAGTGGGAGTGAAAGGGAGAAGAAGAAGGTGAGGATGAAAAGCTTGGTGCCTTGGAAAGCAGTTCACAGCATATCTGACAATAAAGTCCATCATTAACTTTCCCACTCCCTTCCTCTTTCCTCCCATTCAACTCATGTGAGTGTATTTCTATAAGAAAGAAAGAGAGTGTGAAGAGTGCAGTCATATTGGAGGGAAATGAGGGCGTACTGGGTGTATTGCTGGCTTAGATAACAACACAATGAAACACAACATGTGTGTTTGTAAAAGGAAAGACCTCTTAACATTTTCAATTTAGAATAAAACAGTCTTCCAAGAAGCTTTGCCAGTTTTCTTTATCCTTCTATTATTCAATAAATAGGAAACTCATTCAATAGAATGTAAATGGTAAATGTCCTGTATTTGTATAGTGTTTTCTAGTCATTCAGACCACTAAAGGCGCTTTAACACTGCAACGTTTACATTTACCCATTCACACAACCTGATGTGTAGACCGGGGGGAGAGGGTAAAACTCATACAACCCGATGTGCAAATCGGACGGCAACATGGGGTTCAGTGTCTTGCCCAAGGACACTTTGACATGTGGTGATAGAAGCCGGGATTGATCCACCAACCTTCCAATTGGAAGACAACCGCTCTAACCACTGAGCCACAGCCGCCCAATGTACAAGAGACCTCCATGAGAAACAAGAAAAACCCTGTTGATTCCATTACAGCTTGGTGTGGCTGTAATGGAGATGCTATATTGGACTCGTGACCTGTACTGAGTGCATATCATATCACAATATTTTACTGTGAAATCATGATCACTTTTATAATTATTTTAATAGTTTTTAAATCTATTCATGCTTTTTTAATATCTTACATGTTACTGAACAATAAAAGAACACAATTTCTTTAAAGAAAAAACCCTTAAAAATATTTACAGTTAAAAAAATAATGGAAAATTTAAGCCAAATAACACATTAAAGACCCACTCTGATGAAAATCATGTTTTTCATGTTGTTAACATGTTCTTGTTGTTAGGTCTTGGGGTGGTTGCTTATGATTTATGGGTGTATTGTTTTCCTGTAGTGGTTTTTCCAGTTTATCTGTGATTTTGTGTTAAGTTTTCATTCCACTGGTCACTCTGTTCCTTGTTTAGGGTAGTCACGTCTCATGTGTTCCTGTTAGGCTTTTATGTTTGGTCTCGCCCCACTTCTTGTTGTGCTTTTATTTTGATATCGTTTGTACTTCCTGTTTTTCCCCATGTATAGGTCCCTTGATTGTGTTTCATCACTTCCTTTGTTTCTTTTGTTTCCAGGTGTGTCTAGTTTCTTTGATTAGCTTTCAGTTTGTTATTTAAGGAGCGTGTTCAGGTTTATTTGTTATCGGTTCGTTTTGGTTCCTGGTCGTGTTTTTGTACAATCATGGACGAAATTTTGATTTCAGAGGTGGGGGGGGGCAGAAGTGTTTTTCATAAAACTAATCTTTCAGCTTACTGTGTCCTCCATTGTTTCTTTTAGTTTTCTATTGCTACTTTTAAGCCCAATGTTCCTTGGTTTGACTGGTTGTAAAGCATGTAGCCAAACATTATCACCCAATTCTGTGTTTTACCTGAGTCAACATCACACCAACTTAGTAACAATTTTGCCTATTTAAGGAATATTATCATTTAATTAGCACCACCTACTGGTGGGCAAGTCAAACTGGCATTACATTTGGGAAGAAAAGGTGTTGAAGGACGGCTGGAAGACATTTCTTTGAGTAACTTACAGTTTGACTTCTAAAAAAGTCTCTTATGTCGCCTTTTTTACTCTTTGACATCATAAACCCAAACGCCGGCCAAACGACAGTTGCACAGCACTCCTGACCGCAGGTTAGCTCGCCACCACACCGGTCTGTCTGTCTGCAGTGTGCAAACAGGCAAGGGGGAGTGACAGCAGAAACAGCCAATCACACAAGAGGAACTGGTAGGCGGGCTAAACTAGGGGAGGGGCTTCAGCTTGAGCGGCCGTTTTCTGCTTGGTCCTAGTGCTCAACCCATCTCTGTTTAATGTAGCGAAACATTGTTTTTGGACAGTTGCAGAGTACAGGGGACCAAAACGGCCTTTTGAAAAAGTGCAGGGGACATGTCCCCTGTGTCCCCCCCCTAAAACTACGTCCATGCGTACAATGGATTACTTTTTCCTTCCTGCCGATGGTTCTTCTGTTCCTCATGATCCACAGTTTGTTTTGCTGCCCGTCAGCTTCTTGTTTTCCCCCTCATTAAATGTTTATGTTTGATCTCATCCCTGGTTTTCCGTGCTTTTCTGCACTTGAGTCTGCCACTTAAACCCAGATCATAACACTTGTGGCATGTTTCTGATGCTAGAGGTAATGTCTTAGGAAAATAAAGCTCAAAATTGCATTTCTGAGTATTTCTGCATTCAAATCACTGTGAGTCAGTAACAGAAGCTAAAATGTATCTAAAACAGACTGGATTTGTGATGTAGAAACTCCACAGGGGCCGGGGCCACAAGCACCTGCTCCGAGCTAGCATAAACAGAAAGCTCTCAGCAAGGGGGAGAGACGGGGAGATCCTCCATGTCAACGGTTCCACCCACAACACAGAGGTGAATTGCTAATATGCTACTGACACTATGCAGTAACTATGTCCCAGAAAATGGCACAAGTTTTGCAACTTTAGGTAAAAAAAAAACCCATAATCATATTTTAAAAACAACTGAGACATTTTAAAAGAGCTCAAAAGATGATCAGAGTAGGTCTTTTAAACTGTGTAACTGTCACAACACCTGTCAGTTTGCTTTCACTCCCCATTCCAGCTGTGCAATCACCTGTCATCCTGGCTGTATCTCTATTCAGGCTCTGCATACTTCGAAGGTCAGATTTATGAGCCAGTTACATCACAACGCCGCAACTAGGCCTGTCTAAATTCGAAGACTCCTTCGAATGCGGCTGACCTTAACACTGTTTGTTAAACATATATAAACCTGCTACATTAATTTCTGATCTATGAACAAATATTCAAGGTAAACATGAAATAATAAAAATACAGAAGGCAGAAGAGCCTCATTTTTCTCATACAAAAAAAAAAATAACATAACAGTTCATATATTTATTGTGGGATAAACCAACTAAGGACCGTTTTTTCAAACATTTTTAAAGCAGTTCTAACTTCTGTTCAGGTCAGAGTCGTCACAGTTGCTAAGTGACAGCACATTCATGGGGGTGGGAGTTCATCTGAAGGCTAGACCTGTCCCAATTCACAGCTGTTAACATCCGGTCTACCCGGTCGAGGAAGTACGCGGCCCACGTCGAGCGGGTAGACTGGGTCCTTCGAAGTACGCAGACCCTGAATTGGAATGCAGCCCGTCACTCTCACCTATCTCCAGCTCACAATCACATTTATCATTTCCACCTGCTTCTTTGTGCAATAAGTCCCTGCTCTCACTGCTGGAGGGGGCACCAAATTCTCCTTTTTGTTCTGTACAGACTGTTGGACACACCATTCATTTCATGTAAATATCAAAGCAAGTAATAATTAAATATTTATCTATCATCTCTACTGTTCATTTTAGTATAAATAAATATTTTTTGAAGTTTCAAGTTTATTTATTTATAAAGCGCCAGTTCATGACAAAGTCATTTCAAGGCACTTCACAGAAAAATCTACCAATTAATAATAAAACATTTTCTATCTAAGGAACCAGCCGATTGGGCTGAATTGTTAGTTCAGCACAATCCTCCATCCTGAGCAGCACGATTGGCGACAGTGGAAAGGAACGACTCCCTTTTAACAGGAAGAAACCTCTAGCAGAACCAGAACCAGAACCCGGCTCAGGATGGGCGGCCTTCTGCCTTAGCCAACTGGGGTCGGCTTTTATTGCAACGTACAGTAGAGAGCACCAAAATCCTTTTCCGCCAAGGGCACCATGCAGCTCAGGGCCGGCCCTGGATTCCAGAAATAAAGTGGGCCTGACAGACTTCTGACGTGGATTCTGCCTGCTCAGCTCCGCCCACGTCTCTGCCCCTCCCTCCAAATCTCTGCATCAACGTAATTCACCTCTGCTTGTTTTTTTACCTTGATTTTGGATCTCCCCATGGATGAATTTAAAGAGTGGAATGTTTTAAACGTTAGCCTGAGATTCATACCTGTTTGGTTACCCACGCTAACCGAAAGTAAACAAGCTAGTTAATTGCATCTCGCGGTAAGACGTATTGTGTCACTTCCTGTTTGTCTCGGTTGCACTGTTTGGCTGCTGTTTTGGCATTTTTTTGGATTTCCACTGATTTACTGTCATTTTTTGCCTTAGTAGTTCATAAGCACTACTCTCTTAGCTGTTCTGCACTCCTGTCTTAAGGGAATCTTTGGTTTTAACTTCTCTTAGCTTTTAATTTTATAATACTGTTCGTTAGCTAGCCCAGCTTAGCTTAGCATGGCTTCTCTTTCACAGTCTCCTGCCTTGACCTGTTCTGTGTGTCAGATGTTTAGTTATTCCTCTGCCTCCTTTACTGATAATGGTACGTGTAACAAATGTAGAGGCCGTCTGTTTTGGAATTGCGGCTCCGTGCTTTTGAGACTCCAGCAGTTGGTCAGGTTCCTTTAGCGAGCACGGAGCCACTGAGACTAGCTCCCCTTAGCCTTCCTCTGGCAAATCCCGAGCAGCCGGGAGCCCAGGCCGGCTGGGTGACGGTCAGAAGGAAGCATAGTCCTAAGCAGCCCCCGGTTCACCATCGCCCCGTCCACGTTTCAAACCGTTTTTCCCCACTCAGCGACACACCCGCTGAGATACAGACTCTGGTTATTGGCAGCTCCGTAGTACGAAACGTGGCATTAGAGACACCAGAGACCATAGTCATATGCCTTCCGGGGGCCAGAGCGGGCGACATAGAAGCTACCTGAAACTGCTGGCTAAGGATAAGCGTAAATACAGGAAGACTGTTATTCACGTCGGCAGTAACGACACCCGGTTACGCCAATCGGAGGTCAAGATTAATGTTGCTTCGGTGTGTAACTTTGCAAAAACAATTTCGGACTCCGTAATCTTCTCTGGTCCCCTCCCTAATCTGAGAAACAATGACATGTTTAGTCGTATGTCTTCATTTCGTCGCTGGTTGTCTAGGTGGTGTCCCGATAACAACGTGGGCTTTATCGATAATTGGCAGACGTTTTGGGGAAAACCTGGACTGATTTGGAGAGACGGCATCCATCCTACTTTGGATGGTGCAGCTCTCCTTTCTAGAAATATGGCTGAATTTATTACTTTTCCAAAACCGTGACAATCCAGGGTCCAGTCCAGGGTTCAGACCAGGGTCCAGTCCAGGGTCCAGTCCAGGGTCCACTCCAGGGTCCAGTCCAGGGTTCAGACCAGGGTCCAGACCAGGGTCCAGACCAGGGTTCAGACCAGGGTCCAGTCCAGGGTCCAGTCCAGGAAGCAGAGTTGTAGTCTTACACACCTCTCTGCAGCTTCTCTGTCGTTACCCTCCCACTTTCCTATAGAGACGGTGTCTGCTCAACCACGGTTCAAATTAAATAAACAAATATTTTGTTCTAGAAAAATAAATAATAAAAATCTGATTAAAATAAATACAGTTACTAATATAAAAGCTGTAAATAAAACCATTAGATGTGGTTTACTGAATGTTAGATCTCTTTCATCTAAATCTCTGTTAGTTAATGATCTGAAAGTTGATCATCATATTGATCTATTTTGTCTTACGGAAACCTGCAGCAGGAGGATCATGTTAGTATTAATGAATCAACTCCTTCTAACTACCTTAATCTTCATGTTCCTCCAGCAACAGGTCGAGGAGGAGGAGTAGCAGCTATTTTCCAGTCAGGTCTATTGATTAGCTCTAGACCAGTTACTAGTTATAATTCTTTTGAATTTATGACCCTCAGTATTTCTCACCCAAATTGGAAATCAGAGGAACCTTTTTTACTTGTTGTTGTATATCGTCCACCAGGTGCTTATTCTGAGTTCTTGTCTGAATTTTCAGTCTTTTTATCAGAACTATTATTGAAATCTGATAAAGTCATTATAGTGGGAGATTTCAATATTCATGTTGATGTTGAAAGTGATAGTTTGAATATAGCTTTTAATGATCTTTTGGATTCAGTTGGTTTCTCTCAAAGTGTAAACAAACCAACTCATTATTGTCATCATACTCTTGATCTTGTTCTGACTTATGGCGTGGAGATTGAACAGCTGATAGTGTTTCCTCACAACCCTGTCTTGTCTGATCATTTTTTAATAACCTTTGAGTTTACAATGATGGACCTCACCGCTCCAGATAGAAACTATAACTACCGCAGATGTTTATCAGAAAATGCTGTAACTAAATTCAAAGAATCTATTCCATTAGTTTTATCTTCATTCCAGAAGAATAATATAACAGAGAGCAGCTACAAAGATTTTGCAGACTGGCGAATTGATGATCTTACTGATAATCTTACAGCTTCAATGCGCACGTCATTGGATAAAGTTGCTCCTCTGAAAATGAAGGTAATCAGCCAGAGGAGGCTCCTTGGTTTAATTTAGAGCTGCGTATGCTAAAAAGAACTTCAAGAAAGTTAGAAAGGAAATGGCGTTCCACTAAGCTAGAAGAAGTTTATTTATCTTGGAGAGATAGTCTGCTCATATACAAAAGAGCCCTTCGTAGGGTTAGAACTGAGTATTACTCGTCCCTCATAGAGGAGAACAAGAACAATCCCAGGTTTCTGTTTAGTACTGTAGCCAGATTAATAAAAAACCCAACTTCTGTTGAACCATGTATCCCTGTAAGTGATGACTTCATGGAATTCTTTACTAATAAAATAGATTCAATGAGAGAAAAAATCTATAATGTCCTTCCCCCTGTTGTCTCTGGTTCGTTGTCCAGTGAAGCAGCTTTAGAATCTGAATCATGTTTAGACAGTTTCTGTCCAGCTGATCTTAATGAGTTAACACAAATTATAGCTTCTTCTAAACCATCTACATGTATGTTGGATCCTGTTCCAACCAGACTTTTTAAAGATGTCTTCCCATTGATTAACACATGGATATTGGACATGATCAATATGTCTTTAATGAATGGATATGTGCCTAAGGCCTTTAAGGTTGCTGTTATTAAACCTTTACTTAAGAAACCTGATCTTGATCCAGGATCTCCAGGTAATTATCGACCTATATCCAATTTACCCTTCATCTCAAAAATTCTAGAAAAGATAGTTTCAAACCAGTTATGTGATCATCTACACAGTAATAATCTATTTGAAGAGTTCCAGTCAGGATTTAGAGCTCATCATAGCACTGAAACAGCACTGGTGAAAGTTTCTAATGATATTCTCATGGCCTCAGACAGTGGACTTGTGTCTGTACTTGTCCTGTTAGATCTCAGTGCTGCGTTTGATACTATAGATCATAAGATCCTATTAAAGAGGCTTGAATATGATATTGGGATTCAGGGAACTGCATTAAACTGGTTTGAATCATATTTAACTGAAAGATTCCTGTTTGTTCATGTAAATAATGAATCTTCTTCATATACCAGAGTCAGTCATGGAGTTCCTCAGGGTTCAGTGCTTGGACCAATCCTCTTTACTATATATATGTTACCGCTTGGTAAAATTATTAGACAACATGGTATAAAATTCCATTTTTATGCTGATGATACTCAGTTATATCTATCAATGAAGCCTGATGAGACCAACCAGCTGCAGAGATTACAAGCTTGTCTTAATGATGTAAAATGTTGGATGACGCTTAATTTTTTGCTTTTAAACTCAGACAAGACAGAGGTTGTGACTTTTGGGCCTGAGAATCTTAGGAACAAGTTGTGTAGTCAGTCATCAACATTGGATGGCATTAATTTGGCCTCCAACAAGAAGGTAAAGAACCTGGGTGTTATCTTTGACCAGGACATGTCCTTTAGTTCTCATATAAAACATGTTACCATGACGACCTACTTCCACCTGCGTAATGTTGCTAAAATTAGGAGCATTTTGAATCAAAGAGATGCAGAAACTTTAGTTCATGTATTTATTACTTCTAGACTTGATTACTGTAATTCATTATTATCAGGATGTTCTAATAGTGCTGTTAAAGGCCTCCAGCTGATCCAAAATACTGCTGCCAGAGTTCTGATGAGAGTTAAAAGGAGAGACCATATTTCTCCTGTTTTAGCATCACTTCATTGACTCCCTGTAAGGTCTAGAATAAAGTTTAAGGTTTTACTTTTGACGTATAAGGCCTTGAACGACCAAGCTCCAGCTTATATTAAAGATCTTATTGTTCCATATGTTCCTAACAGAGCACTTCGCTCTCAGACTGCAGGTCTGCTTGTAGTTCCTAGAGGTTCTAAAAGTAGAATGGGAGGAAGAGCTTTTAGTTATCAGGCTCCTCTCCTGTGGAACCAGCTTCCACTTTTTAATCCATGAGGCAGACACCTTGTGTAGTTTTAAGAATAGACTTAAAACTTTCCTTTTTACACAATCCTATAGTCAGGGTTAGCTTGGGTTCTCCTGAGCTTTCCCTTTAGTTATGCTGCTATAGGTTTAGACTGTCGGAGGACTGACCACATTTCTTCACTCTGCTGTCTTTCTTTACTCTGGCTGCCTCTGAGGAGGATGTATCTCACATAAACTAATGAATGTGCTAATGAACTGAACATGTTCTTCAACAGGTTCAGTTCCCCCCCTGCCTCCATCCCCACAGACCACACACCCTCCATGAGCCCACAGCTTTCCTGTCACACCTCCACTTCGTCACCCTCCAGCTCAGTCATGGACCAGAACACTGCATCATCTTCCTCCACCTCAGAGCACCCAAAGACCTCCTCTGCCTCCACCTCCACTCTGTCTGTGACCTGCTACCAGGTCAAGAAACAACTGGAGAAACTGAACCAGAACAAGGCTGCAGGTCCAGATGGTGTCAGTCCCAGAGTTCTCAAGACCTGCTCAATGCAACTATGTCCAGTTCTCCAGCACCTCTTCAACACCAGTCTGAGACAGAAAACAGTTCCTGTGCTGTGGAAAACATCCTGCCTTGTTCCAGTACCTAAAAAACCACAACCAGCTGAACCAAATGACTACAGACCAGTTGCCCTGACATCTCACGTCATGAAAGTCCTGGAGAGACTCTTACTGGCTCACCTCAACAAGCAGGTCAGCACCTTTCAGGACCCATTACAGTTTGCATACCGTAATGGGCTTGGGGTTGAAGATGCCATCATCTACCTGCTTCACAGAGCACACGCTCATCTGGACCAATCAGGCAGCACTTTGAGGGTCATGTTCTTTGACTTCTCAAGTGCTTTTAACACAATTCAGCCTGCTTTGTTATGTGAGAAGCTCCATAAATTCCAGGTGGATTCCTCCACAACCTCCTGGATTTATGACTACCTCACAAACAGACCACAGTTTGTGAGACTGGGGGGTTGTGTGTCTGGGATGGAGGTCAGCAGCACTGGAGCGCCACAAGGAACTGTACTCTCACCATTTCTCTTCACGATGTACACCTCTGACTTCCAGTACAACTCTGAGTCCTGTCATCTGCAGAAATACTCTGATGACTCTGCAGTTGTTGGGTGCATCAGTGAGGGACAAGAAGCTGAGTATAGAGAACTGGTCAGTCAGTTTGTGAAATGGTGCAGTAACAATCATCTCGTTTTAAATACCAGCAAAACTAAGGAGATGATTGTTGACTTCAGGAGGAGAAAGAATCAACACAGCAGTATTTCCATCCTAGGAGAGGAGGTAGAGGTGGTGGAGGAATACAAGTACCTTGGAGTTCAGCTGGACAACAGACTAGAGTGGAAATGCAACACAGAATACATCTACAAGAAAGGCCAGAGCAGACTCTACTTCTTAAGGAAGCTGAGATCTTTTAATGTCTGCACCAAGATGTTGCAAATCTTCTATAGGTCTGTTGTGGAAAGTGCAATCAGCTTTGCAGCCATCTGCTGGGGCAGCAGCATCAGAACCAGAGACTTGAAGAGAATCAACAAACTGATCAGGAAAGCTGGATCTGTGCTGGGAGTATCTCTGGAGCCGCTGGAGCTGATTGTACAAAAAAGAATGCTGGACAAGCTGATGAAGATGATGGAGGACTCTTCTCACCCTCTGCACGACACAGTGATCAAACAACAGAGTGTGTTCAGTGAGAGGCTTCTTCAGGTCCGATGCAAGACCGAAAGATACAAAAGATCATTCCTGCCTGCAGCCATTAGCCTCCACAACAAGAACAGACCTTGATT
>SSNP01000065.1:2595459-2614071 GCA_006937955.1 Pachypanchax playfairii
AAAAAAAAAAAAAAAAAAAAAAAAAAAAAACTACTACAACGTTGAATTTCCCTTCTGGGATAAATAAAGTATTTTTCATTTCATTTCATTTCATTTCATTTCATAAACAAACAATGAAATATTCCCACTAGAACCATCAAATTGTTATTGCTTTGATTGTTACTGCTGCCATTAACTGTTTCTCTGTTTATCTTTCTATAGACATGACGACTGGCCAAAATCCATCGGTGTTTGTCTCTTTCCTGTCAGCTCAGACCCCAGTCGGCTAAGGCAGAAGGCCGCCCATCCTGAGCCGAGTTCTGGTTCTGGTTCTGCTAGAGGTTTCTTCCTGTTAAAAGGGAGTCGTTCCTTTCCACTGTTGCCAATCGTGCTGCTCAGGATGGAGGATTGTGCTGAACTAACAATTCAGCCCAATCGGCTGTTTCCTTTGATAGAAAATGTTTTATTATTAATTGGTTGATTTTTCTGTGAAGTGCCTTGAAATGACTTTGTCATGAACTGGCGCTTTATAAATAAATAAACTTGAAACTTGACTTGAAGTAGTTTAACACTACTTCCGCTACCATCCGGTAGCATACACTGTGCTTATTACTGCATTATCTGTTCTCTGCTCATCCTGAGTATGTACTGGTGCAGGCCAAGCCTGCGGGCCAATTCTCTCCTTAACCTGTTATTTACATAGCTTTCCTCCCATCGTACGAGTATTTAGGTTAATACTTTGCTGTGGATCTGGTGATGTTATTCTGCAATTTAGACCACCTGTAATAAGAGAACAAGCCAGGTACTATGCAAACACTGTTTGAAACATCTGTCATCTCTCCAGACTTGTACTAATCATCCCCTCTTGTCACAGACGATACAGCATCCGCTTTGTATCCATTCCTGAGGGAGTACCTGCTCAATTCACCTTTTAAATAAAAACTGTTAATTCTGCTCAGTTCTGTTCATGGTGCTCATTTGGGTTCTATTTCAGTCCAGATATTACACTTGTCTGTAACTATTAACCTGTTTTTCTGACTTATAAAAGCCTTGATGCGTATATTTTCTTCGAGGTAAGCGTTTTTAATTGGCTCAGTGGATGTTGTGTTGAGAATGTTGCCTCTTTAGCTCCACTAGCTTCGCTAGCCGCGTTAGCATGAGTACCGGTGTTAGTTTATAGTCATATTAAATCCCTATTATATTATCTTAAACTAGTTTATGGAATGGAGTTGATCACTTACTGTATGCAGAAGACAGCCCATGATCATGTTACTCTTTCTTCAGTGTCTGCCGTTCTGATCAGCTTATTTAATTACATAACGTTATTATTTAATAACGTAATGTCTGTCCACCGGTTTGTGTGCGTTCGGACTGTCTGCGTGCTCACAGTACAGAAATGCGCTCTCGTCATGTTTGTTTTTACACACAAGTAACAACTTCATCACTCCCCACCGTGAAGAAGCCCAGGAGAAACCCCAGGATGTGCTGGAGTGGCCGCAACCGGCTGTCCCAGTCCCAGGACTGCTGGCTGTCCTGTCCCTGCAGCTAAATATTAAATAGAGTGAATTAAATACAACATAAGGAACGTCCTGGATCTGTTTATTTGCTCCTTTTTATTCATTTTTTTATGTAAAATCAGATTGGGACTCGATATTGGCAGATACTCAAAATCAAATGATTCAGACTTGGACTCGAGGGCAAAAAATCTTGATCGGGACATCCCTAATTGAAGGTTTGTTTTTACTGAATTTGTTACTTTTTGCCACTTGTTATGTGTAACCATAGTAATAAGACTTGTTTTCAAGAAAAGCAGATAATGTAATGTCAGGCAGGAAGAAGGCTGAACCCAGTAATGCACAACACACACTATAGTATAGGGCAGATAAAATTTGTGATTGCAGAGCCTGAAGACCTTCTCGGGCTGGGGGTACACCTGTTGACATCACATGTCAGAGAAGGAGCTCTGAGGAGAAACAAGATGAAAGATGAGTGGCAACATTAGTAGCGATAGTGGCTCTGTGGTGTGGGGGTGAAAAAGAGTCTGCTACAGACAGAACAGCAAAAGGCTAGCAACCGCTAGTGGGGCAGGCTGGTCAAACAATCCAGGGGCTGAGAAAACAGTTCCAGGGGCACAGTGAGCAGACAGATCCAGTCCATAATTCAAAACTCAGGTCCACAAAACAAACACAGGTCACTCAGGGTAATGATGGGCAGACAAGGCAGGCAGGAGTCAGGCTGAAGACAAAACAGAGGAAGAATCTGAAGGTCAGAAATCTGTCAGGTCAGAAAGGTACAGAACAAATCCACAGGGACAGGCAAGGTAGGTTAGGTATGGTCCGAGGTCAGATCTACTAGTGACTAACAAGAACAGGTTTTCAGAGTACAGGAACAGAAGGCTTGACCAGTGCGGCACAAAGGCAAACAACAGACTAGCAGAGAAACACTGGAGAACGTCCCCTTATAAAAGGGGTGTGGACAGGTGAGGAAGATCAGAGCTGATGACTGCTCCCAGGTGGATCTGGTGAGGGAAAATGAGCAGCCACCAGACTCAGATAATGGAAATTTCTGTCATGATTTCAACACTGAGAACAGGACTCTGAATCAAGCTGCAGACTCCAGACCAAAGGACAACAGGTGGTAAGTTATAAACAGCAGTTTAATGATGATCAGTTTGACAGACACAGATAAAAGGCAGATAAACACAAGTCTGCTTCAGCAGGTTCAGCAAGAGCAGGCTCAGCTGTGCGGGCAGCGGTGGTGGATACTGAGCAGATGGAGGAGAGTTTAGGTTAGTACGTGACTTTTCCTGGATGAATGATGTAGAAAAGGTGTGAGGCTTACGGTTTGCTGAACTGCAGGTGTCCCGGGGAGCAAGCAGGTGCCAGTTGGCTGAGGCTGGCACCTGCTGAGAGTGTGAGTGCTGGTAGAGGGCGGACAGACTGACTTGGTGGTGAACAGGTGGATCCTGGGAGCTGGAGGAATGGTGCGGAGGCAGGCCAGGAGAGGAGGAGAGCGAGGCAGGTTGGAGACCGGTGTGGAAACCGTCTCTGAGAGATCCTGGATGGAGGCGGTGTGGGAACCGCTGAGGAGGTCCGGGATGAGAACCAAGCAGCCTGGAAGCTGCCAAAGCGAGAGCTGGATCCGGGAAGGGCCACGGTGTGGAAACCGGGGTCCTAGGAAGGCCCAGCTGAGGACGTCCTGGGAAGGAGCACAAGGTGAAGGGTACACAGTATCTTGCTAAGTGGGTCTTTGATTATCTACCACGAACAGAGTGGAACAATCTGACGCCTGCTCTCTGCCACCACTCCTCTCTTAAGCTCAGTGGCTGATGATGGAACTGGATCCACCTGTTGATGACAGCTGCCACGCCCCTGAAAACACAGGTGAAATCACTCACAGGCACACAGCAGAAATGACACCTGACAATTTCTAAAGGCTCAAGTTATACTAAAATTGAGACATGGCTAAAGGAGTAAATCCTGGACTCCAGTGTGCCTCTGCCAGGCTTTCAAACAATACGGGTGGACAGAGATTTGAAGAGGAACGGCAAAAGAAAGAGGTGGGATTGCTGTAACAAAAAATGGTGTCATCCTGGACATGCTGTTGTGAATTATCGTCTCTGCAGTCCAGATATTGAACTTTTGGCTGTTGGTTTTCATCTATATTACCTATCGAGGGAGTTCACCAGTGTTATTCTAGTAGCAGTTTACATTCCACCATCAGCTAATGCCAAGTCTGCATGTGACACCATTGGCTCAACTGTTGCTAAGCTACGAACACAGCAGTCAAATGCATTTGTGGCAATATCTGGAGACTTTAATCATGCCTCTCTCTCCTCTACACTGCCAACATTTTAACAGTTTGTCAGCTGCTCCACCAGAGAAAACAAAACACTGGACTTGTTCTATGCAAATATCAGTGATGCATAACACGTCCTTTGTACAACCTGCTCTTGGCAAGGCAGACCATAATCTTGTTTTTCTCTGCTCAGTATACAAACCCATTGTCCAGAGGCAACCTGTGATCAAATGTGTGGTCATGGATGAAGAAGATCACAAGATTTAAGGAGAAGGAGGATCACTTAGATGGAAGTCTGGATAGAGCCAATAAACTGAACATACGTATTCTTCAACACATTCAGTTTGGAGACAAGCCCAACATCTTCCTCTCCTGCTGCAAGCAACATAGATCTCCCACCCTCCCTTCATCCACAGCTTCCCTCAACTGTCTCACGTTCTACCTCAGTCATGGATGCTGTTCCTGGTGCCTTTCCATCATCTCCAACATCATAAGAAGCTGATGTCCCCCATTGCCTCCACCTCCTGCCTGTCTGTATCTAGCAGTCAGGTGAAGAAGCAATGGGAGAAACTGAACAGGAACAAGGCAGCTAGTCCAGATGGTGTTAGTCCCAGAGTCCTAAAGGCCTGTACAGATCAGCTATGTGGGATTCTGCAGCATATCTTCAACCTCAGCTTCACCCAGGAGAAGGTACCAGTTCCATGGAACCGGTTTGTGTCCTGGTGTGGGAACAATCATCTCATCTTGAATGTGAACAAGACAAAGGAGATGATTGTGGATTTTAGGAAGAGCAGCAACATCCCAACACCCATTTCCATCATGGAGAAGAAGTGGAGGTGGTGGAGGAGTTTAAATACCTGCTGTTCACCTGGACAACAGACTAAGCTGGAGACACGACTGTGTCCCATCCCTTTAGGAAGGGACAGAGCAGACTGGTGTTCCTCAGGAAGCATAGATCCTTCAATGAAGGATAGTTGAACTTCGAAATTAGGAGGAGCAGTTTGACTTTTGCTCTGGTCGTAGAACATCAGACCAGATCTTTACCCTCATGGAGTAACTGAGGGGCTTGTGGGAACTTGCCTCTTTGATTCACATGTTTCGTGGACTTGGAGAAGTCTTATGACTAGATCTCTGGCGCACTTTGTGGGGGTGCTGCTGGAGTACAAGGTCTCAGGCCCACTTCGACTGACTATTCAGTCCTTGTACAATCAAAGCAAGTGCTGTGTCCACATTCTCTGTCCAGCTCATTCCCTGTGCAGGTTGGACTTTTCCAGGGTTGCCCCTTGTCACTGATCCTGTTTGTGGTGTTCATGGACAGGATCTTAAGGTGTTGCTGAGGTGAGGAGGGGGTCTGGTTTGGGAACCTCATCAGGATTTCATCTCTGCTTTTTGCAAATGATGTGGTTCTGTTGACATCGTCGAGTCATGACCTTCAGCGTGCTCTGGGACGCTTTACAGCCGAGTGGGAAGTGGCTGGGATGAGTCAGCTCCTCTGAATCTGAGGTCCTGGTTATTGACCGCAAAAGGTGAAATGTTCTATTCAGGCTGCCTCAAGTGGAGGAGTTTAAGTATCTGGGCATTTTGTTCATGAGTGACGCAGAATGGACTAGGAGATGGACTGACAGATTGGGGCTTCATCCTCAGTGATGAGGAATTCTTTAATCTGTTGTGATGAAGAAGGCCGAGGTCTCAATTTATTGGTCTGTCTCCATTTCAACCATCACCTGGTCATGAGATCTGGATCCTGACTTAAAGAGCAAGATCCTGCATTCAAGCAGCTGAAATGAGCTTCCTCTGTAGCAGACTAAAGTTCAATTATCTGGTTAGGATGCATCCTGGTCTCTCATTGGGAGGAGACTGTCATGATCTCAGGGACTTTTCTGACCCACATGCAGACTCACACTCGGACACAAGCTTAAGGTGAAAATAAAATGATTTATTTATAATATAATACAATGTGCAAGGGAAGGCACGGGAGGTTCAGGATCTGTGGAGGATAGGGGAACAAGAGATAGGCTGAAGGAGACTCACAGAGATGGCAGAGTCTGAGGGCTCGAGGAGGGAGAACTGATCCAGAGAACTGAGTGGCCGTGCAGGGAGGTGTAGTCCAGGAGGGGTGCCATGTCAGGGTGCGATTTGTCAGGGGAGATCTACCCATCCTCTGCGTTTGATGCATTCCTACCCCCCGATTTAACTGGGAGAATCCCGAATTTTAATGCTCTCTTATGCTATTTAATTAGTTAACTTACGTTATTACTCTGGAATGTTATTTTGTCAAATAAATAAGCACAGTGTGTTTAATGTATGTATGTGCGACCCCCCCAAAAAAAAACATGTTTAAGTCACTAACAAGAAATTACCTGTGTGTCAATACTTACACAGGAGGTACAAATGAGAAGGTTTTTAGAAATGTAAATACATACAATAAAAACATACTTAACGCTAAAACCAAAGGCCTAATTAGACCACCACTACAAGAATTTACTTTTTTTACCACTAGTTTTTTTTAAATTACATTTGAGCTCCTCTTCCTCTGCACTACCGCTCGCCTCATACGTCATTGGTTTAAACTCTCTAACTCTATCCAACAAGAATTGTGGGATAGAACGGATACATCAGACCCATCCTTAAAATTTTGGAAAAAATAGTACGCATTTCGAGGAAGTATTTGGTGATTTCTTGGAATTTTGACAGTTCTCGTTGCAGCGGTGTGACGTAACATCCTTAAAATACAACCTTGAAAGAATGCAGACCCTGAATTTGGAGACAGCAATAGACACCCCTGGGAAGAATTCACTGGAGGGAATATATATCCTGTGTAGCCTGAGAACATCTGGGGATCCCCCAGGATGAGCTGGAAAGTATCTCTGGGGTGAGGGATGTGAGGGTTTCTCCTCTGAACCTATTGCCCCCATGACCCGATGTTGGATAAGCAGAAAACGATGGATAGATGGATGGATGTTCAATTACAGAGAAAGTCCTGAATGTAGACAGTGATCCAGATCACTCAAAATCTAAGCAGTTGGTCTTTACACTATTCACAAACTATCCTGAAAATTTAATCCATATTTGTTTATAACTCTCTGCGTTATTCTGTTAACAACATGACCAAATAAATAAAATGGTAAATGGCATGTACTTGTATAGCGCTTTACTCAGGTCCTACGACCCCCAAAGCGCTTCACACTACAGTATGTCATTCACTCATTTACACACATACGTTTGGTGATGATGAACCACACAAATTTTGTAGCCACAGCTGTCCGGAAACACACACTGACAGGGGTGAGAGGCTGCCAGACACCACCGGACCCTCCGACCACCACCAAACAGGCAAGGTGGGTTAAGTGTCTTGCTCAAGGACACAAATGAAAAATCAAATGCCAGCAAAGACATGACCTCCTTACCAGATGTATAAACTCTTACAAAACAAGACTAAAGAAAAAGTTAATAATTACCCAAAAACAAACAAAAATCTAATGATAATGAATTTAAAGGATACTTGGATTTGTCTTTTTCTGTATGTAAATACTAACAAAATTGAAGAAAATATATTCTGTCTAAGTTAAGAAAGGAACTAATCAGCCATTCTGTATCTTTATGTTTTTCAGTTAAATTATACGATAAGGACACTTTCATCATGATGTTTTCATACTAAGAGAACATGTGAGTCAAAGGTGTGATATCATCCGGCAACAAACAAAACAGAAAATAAACACTAATCATTGTAAAATGTGAACCATTGATCAGAACTACGTGAAAGAAATAAATGTGTTTGATCATTTTGAATGTACAAATGTTTTGCATCTAACCATGTGACAGTGAATGGTAAAAAATGGCACCTTTCCAGTCAAAGGACACAAAGTTCTTCACAATACAGTTTGTCATTCACACACACTCACACGTTTGGTGATAAGATACACACATGTTGTAGCCACAGCTGTCCACACACTGACAGAGGTGAGGCTGCCAGGTGCCACCGGACCCTCCGACCACCACCAAACAGTCGCCGGACCCTCCGACCACCACCAAACAGTCGCTGGACCCTCCGACCTCCACCAAACAGGCGCTGGACCCTCCGATCACCACCAAACATGCACCGGACCCTCCGACTACCACCAAACAGTCGTCGGACCCTCCGACCTCCACCAAACAGTCGCCGGACCCGGACCCAGGGTTCCCGCGGGTCCTTAAAAAGTCTTAAAATGTCTTAAATTAAAATCCAGGTAAATAAGGTCTTAAATTGTCTTAGATTTGCCGTAAATTTGCTTTAGGTATTAAATTTCCAGACGGTGTGTTTAATGCCGACGGGAAAGCACTGTGGCCCGCTTTCTAGTACGTTAGCGACGTGCCGCGACGTGCCATCAGCGTCCGGCTGCATGACGTGTCGCCATTCGCGGTTGTCGAGGTGAGCGGAAAGATGCGAAGATGGGGAAGTGTAAATTCAATGACAAATGGATTGAAGACGATTTATTTAAGAGGTGGTTGGCCCCTGCTGAAAACAACAACAACAACGCCATGTGCAAATTCTGCAAAAAGACTTTTTCTTTAGGGACTATGGGGCTCAAAGCCGTCGAGTCGCACATGAGAGGAGAAAAACATCAGCGGTATGTAGCAGCAGCTAGCGGGGCCAGGCTAATCCCTGCGTTGCTTCCAGCACAACCTAACACAAGTTCAGAGGCCACCTCTCAGTCGGCTATGACAAGCTTCATTTCACCGCCAGAGACCCAAAAGGCAGAGGTACTGTGGGTTCTCCATACTGTTGTGAGGCACAGTTCATTTAAATCTAGCAAAGACATAAGTGGCGTCTTTGCTGCCATGTTCCCCGATTCCCAGCTTGCCAAGTCATTCACCTGTGGGGAAAATAAAACGGCATGTATCGCTAAATATGGCATCGCTTCTTTCATCAAGAAGGAGCTATCACGCAGCGTCAGTGAGAAGACGTACGTTGTCATGTTTGATGAGAGCATGAACAAAACTACAAAAACGAAACAAATGGACCTTCATTTGCGATTCTGGAGCACAGATGAGGCAGGAACACAGCACGTCATCTCCCGCTACTATGGATCGGAGTTCATGGGTCACTCCAGAGCCGACGACATGTTGAGTCATTTCAGTGTAAGTAACGTTTGTAAGTAACGATTGTGTTTGAAGTCGCATACTATTATTCTATTCAGGTCACAGTCTATGATCACTTTGACAATCTGAAAGGTAACAACATATTAGCTCAGAGTTTAGGGTGTGTAACTGTTGGTAGTTGTAGTTGATTTTTGTCTAAAAATGCCGATTTGTGATTTAATTGGTTGTTGATGGGATAGTAGGGCAAATCTAGTAAACATTCACGTAAGGGCTAATGAGCTGTAAATAGAGATGCAGAATCAAGCTATGTTGTAGATATGTTGTATTTTAGCACAGAATGCATGATTTTACCAGTTACTAAACCTATAGAAAATAAATAGTCTGCAAAATTTACCATTAAATTTATAGTACAGACACACATACACTATATCATTTAGATAATAACAAAAAATAATTGTGATCATCACAATTAAGTTATTATTATTATTAGTAGTAGTAATATTTTCATCATCATTACACTAATGATTACTTGGCACATTGAATTGATAATTTCCTTTTTTGTTTACATATGTGCAGGAAATTACAAAGGAGCTGAATCCAAACAACATGCTCTCACTGTCAATGGATGGGCCCAGTGTTAACTGGAGGTTTGTTGAACTCTTACAAGAGGAACACAGAGAGCAGTGTGGTGGAGCCCAGCTACAAATAATTGGGAGTTGTGGCCTTCACACGATGCACAACTCATTCAAGAATGGCTTCACGGTGTGGCAAGTTGAGAAAGTCCTGAAGGCCCTGCACTACCTGTTTCATTGTGCACCTGCAAGGAGGGAAGACTTCACGGCAGTGACCAAGTGTGATACATTTCCTCTACCATTTTGTGGACATCGTTGGCTGGAAAACCTTCCAGCAGTGGAGAGAGCCATTGAAATTTGGCCACATATTGTCACCTATGTGGATCAAGTCAAAGCCAAGAAGCTCCCCAATCCAAGGTCATCATCATATGACACCATCGCAGAAGCCCGGATGGATCCCATTATCCTGGCAAAGTTGCACTTCTTCATGACTATCTCAAGAAGTTTTCAGCCATTTCTCAGCAAGTACCAGACAGATGCCCCGATGATTCCCTTCCTCTCCAGAGATTTGGAGGATCTGATCAGGGTAGGCCTAATGACTACTAAAAATTTATTAATGGTTTAGTCATTCAAGCACCATTACTTACAGAGGATATGAGCAATAAAACAAAGTAATGAGTTGTCAGCATTTTGATGTTTGTAGAAAGTATTGTAAATACTGTAATACTTATTCCAATTTTGATTCTAATAATAATTATTATGCCTGTGCTATTCTACTTTCAGAGCCTTCTCAGACGCTTCATGAAACGAGATGTCCAGGGTGATGTTTCCCCAGTAAAGCTGGTAAAGCTTGATGTGAAAGACCAAAAGCTTTGGGTCAGTCCAAAGCAGGTGGACATTGGCATGGGAGCCACAGCTGTCCTCAAGGTAACTTTTATTATCTTAGATAACAATGTGCTATATCAGCTGCAAAGTCACCAATGAATTATTTATGCTGAAAAATTAAGAGATTAGATTCATTGTTTAGACAAAAAGCAGTTAACATGTTAACATGATTAGTTGAATATTGTGTAGTGTGAGTTACATATAGGGAGAGTTCATTTGATGTTCCAGGTGACACGCGACTTGTGCTTTTGGCAGGGAATGTCAGGCAGTCAGAGTGGTGGAAGTGAGCGTGATGTGTTACAGTTCATGCGAGACAGCCTCTGTCAAAAATTTGTCAGAACATTCTATTGAAGTACCCCCTGAAGTACCCCACTGTCCAAAATATGATGTGCCTGGACCCCCAAAAGATGCACACTGAACCAGACAGGTGCCTGCAAAAAATGAAGGCCCTCATCATGAAATTTGTGCAGGACAAGAAGTTGTCAGGAGGAGTCACAGCAGGTATATGTATAGACATATTAGAAATGTGAACAGTTACCTTGTGCCTAGCAAAGGGAGTCTTTGGGCACCTTCTTTAAATCAGTGGTTCCAGGAGGTCCCCAGCAAAGAGGGGAATCATTTATTTTCACTATAATTCTATCCATAAATAACACAGTGACAGAATATATAACTATTTTGGTAATGGGATTAATACTATTTTTCTATTAAAACATCTAAACACAAAAATCTGAAAAGATGGGGATTTATCGTCTAATTTGTGTCAGTTTAAGGGTCCTTGACACGAAAAAGTTTGAGAACCACTGCTCTAAATGTTATTGTGTCTCTTCTCAATGTCTTTGACTAAGATTATGTTATTTAATCAGCAAATTGTCATATTTTAGATGTCAAGCTATACTAGCCTGTTATTTTGCAGGTAATCTTTTTAGTTGTATTTTATTCTATTGGAAATATAGCCCAACATGAGTTATAACACATGTCTGTAGGCCTAATATATGTTCATAAGACATAATAATTGATATATAGTTGGAAATCTGAGATTCATTTTCCAGGGTATACTGAATATAAATCTCTTGTGATTTCCGCAAAATATAATTTTAACCGGAATTATAACAAACATGCTTGTCTTTATCTAAATGCAGGTGATGAGATTGCACAACAGTTTCAGAAGTTCCTCTTTACTGAGGCCAGAGGAGAGGATTTCATGGCCTTCAGTGTATTGGATGGAAAATCGCGAGTTGACAGCTTCCTGCATAAGGCCATGAATGGATATGCAGAACTTTGGAGCTTTGTGGAAAAGCTGCTGCTTCTGTCCCATGGACAAGCTACTGTGGAGCGTGGATTCTCCATAAACAAGGAGGTGGAGATGTGCAATATGAATGAGGACACTGTAGTCTCACAGAGACTGATCTGCGACTATGTGAGGGTGTGTGGTGGAGTAGTCAAAGTACCACTGACTAAAGAGCTGCTAAATGAGTGTGCAACTGCACGCGGCCGGTACAGGAAGGTGAGAGGAAGAAAAAGGAAAAGGCAAAACAGATGGACAAGAGAAAGCGGGCTGAAAATGAGCTTGAAGAGCTACGCAAGAAAAGAAGAACAATCTCAACTGTGTGCGAAACTCTAGAGAAGGACGCAGATAGCCTTGCAGAGAAGGCTGAGAATACAGCAGGGACCAAGATGGCAGAACTCATCACTAAATCCAACTCCATGAGAAAAAGATGCAAGGACAAGAGAGGGGAGTTGATGGACCTAGACTGTGAAATTGAGAAGAGGGTGGTAGAGAAACGCCATATGTCTTGAGGAGAATTTGGATCTTAGAAAACAGTGGACCTCTGTGTTAATTGGTTCCTCTCATTAAGAGTGATGTGTTAACATTTGTGTTGTTTTTCAAACATTTATGTACATTATATTTCAACTTTTTGGCTTGAGACAGGCTGTTTTGAGGACTTATTTACAATGGAGACTGCTTTAAGTGTCGGAAGTGTTATTATTCTGTCTCCTTATTTGGAAAAAAAAGTATTTTTGCAGGATTAACAAATGGCTCCTACTGAAACTGCTTTAAATGATATTGTTTTATTACAGTGTTTGGTTCCTAAATGCAATGCAGTGTGTTGTTTAACATAATGCAACTTGTGTATGTTATGTTGGCTCTGTTCTGCATCACCGTGGAAAAAAAGAAAGAAAATGCCAACTGTGAGCTGTGATTGTGTTTACAATAAAATAGAGTATTTTCTACCACAGAAATTGTTATGACATTTTTGGGTCTTAAATGATGTTTGTTGAGGTCTTAAAAATGTCTTAAAAAGCATTAAATTTGACTTTTAAAATGGTGCAAGAACCCTGGGACCCTCCGACCACCACCAAACAGTCGCCGGACCCTCCGACCACCACCAAACAGTCGCCGGACCCTCTGACCACCACCAAACAGGCGCCGGACCCTCCGATCACCACCAAACATGCACCGGACCCTCCGATCACCACCAAACAGATAGTGCGTCAGAATAAAACCTCTGTAGTATCTGCCCTTCCACTAACCCTGAGTATGCCTGTCAGACGAGAGTCCTGTCAGACAGATTGTTAGTTTTAAAATATTTTTATTTAGTGTAACGTCTTTGAAGCCTTGACTTGCTGCTGTAGTATTGGCCTATGTGAGAGTGAGTGTGTGTAAGAAAGAGACAGAACAGACCTTCCCTCCTCTGGTTATAAAAACATGGCAACCGCCAGTATTTGGCAGACACTTGGTCTAGCTAATATTCAGTCCTTGAAAAACACACGATCATTACTTCCAACTCCTAAACATGGAAATTAAACAATAATTCACATGGGACACAGAAATATTTGTTGAACGTGAAGCTTTATTTATGGGAGCTCACTTCTCACATCATTGGAGGAATGTTTTTCGAGGGGTCTGCTGGAGTCCTGGGGATGTCCAGGCTCAGGGAGGTTGTTGTTGTATCACATTTGACATCTTGATTCACATTCATTGCTTTGGGCTAAGTGAAACAATGTAGCTTTGAGCAAAAGTTGTGTCTCAGCAAAGTTAAAAATATCCACAAGCACAGACTCTGAGTGAGAACACAAAGACTGAATTCAAAAGCAGAAAAGAAACAAAAAATAAGAAATGAATGTAACATTATCTTTGTTAACTAATTTAAAATGCTTTAGTTTCATTCAATGGTGTGACTGTGCAACCGCCACTACATGTCCATTTTATGGTAACGGTTGAGCTGCACTCTAAAAAAGCTTAAATAACCCACAGCAGACGTCAGTTGATATACATAGACTCTGCATTCAGTACTTTTTGACTTTCACAAATCAGTTTTCTTTTCTGACTGACAAAGGTATTTTATAAGAATGTGTAGATGCTAAGTCCTCTCACAAAAAAAAAAACACATTTCAGGGTGAAAGACTGAGTAAATCATTCGCCCCAGTGGTACAACAGTAATGTCCCCTTTTTAACTGTTATGTAATCCTTCTCTGAAAAATGGGAAGAATTTTCTGCTCTGGATAATTTGAGCTCTAGTTAAAGTACTTGCTGTATATTTTGGCCATTTACTTGTAGCTATATTCAGTTTAGATTTTTCTGATAATCTATGCTTAGAACCAAATATTATACTCATTGTTTTTGATATATTTATCATTATGTTTTTATCCAGTCATATACTTAGCTGATCTCACAAGAACCTGATTGAGCTCTGAGCATGTAGGAGCTGCGTAGAAAAGCTTGGTATCATCAGCAAACATAGTCAATGTAACCTTGCTGAGTATATACAGCATTTCATTAGTAAAAATTGAAAATAGCAACGTTCCTAGACTGCTTCCTTGAGGGACTCCACAGTCCAGGGACTCACTACAAGATAATGCACCATTAAAATAAACAAATTGTGGCCAAACATTTTATATCTAGATCTTTCTATTTGCTTGAAGATTGCGCTGGTTCTGTCAGGCTTCGAGCAGCAGCTCATTAATATTCATTATGCAAATTTGCTGGACTCTAATTGGCTAACTTTCTAGCCTATGAGAGCAAGGTATACAAGTTTCCTGCCCCACTGTGCATGGCAACAGCAGACGTAATCTCTTCCTGTTTGATATGTCTTATGCTAACAGCTTTTAGCCAGCAGCATGCTAGTTCATACCCAGTTCATTTAGAAAACACAAGAAATGCCCTATAAGTTCTTTTCATAATGATTTTAGAACAAACTCTAGGAAGCTTTATTCTCCTGGAGAAGTTAGGGTTTTTAAACTGGACCTAACATACAGGAAGGTTGAGGAGACTCAGGGATGCAAAGGAAAAAAATAAAATGAAAAGATCAAAGAAAAACAGGTAAAAGAAAGTCAAATAAAACAAAGATAGAGATGGCTCCTTGGGCCAGAATCCCAACACCAACAGAGTTTGAAGAGACTTAAAAGTATTAGTAATAATGGAAAAAATAAATTCCACCATTCTTTAAGATTCATCTTTTCAGAATTTAATGGTTGTACGTTAAATATGCTTCTTTCAATGTGTGTCTTAACACATGATGTGAACGTTTCTCTGATAGAGAACAAGTAAACATTGCCATCTTGTGGCCAGAATAAAACACTACATCACAAATAAAACTAAACTAATAAGAAAAACATTTAATTGATTAGTATAATAATAAAAAACAAAGTCATGTGGGAGATTGTAAATAAACCAGTTGTTTTTTGTTGTAAAATTTTCACTTTTCTTTAGCAGCTTTTGAAACATTTGTGTATATACTTCAAATTATTTAATTCTAACTTGTCTAGTGTGTTTATTATACTTTCATTCTACAAACAGTACTTATATTGAAACTATCTCTGATTTCTTTATGTTTGCTTCTAAGCAGCCAGTCTCACTTATTATATTTCACATTCTTGATCATACTCTCTGAAGGTTTTTTTTTACATTTTTTAGGCTTTTTTTGCCTGTTTTCTTACAGTCTCTGCACCTGAAGATGAGAATGGACTGTGGAGTGTATGTCTTTTAAATAATTTGGAAACTGGAGAAGTGGAGAACAAAGGGAAATGTGTTAGCTCTAAAAACTAAGTTCAACAGTAGACAACCTGAATGTTGTCCCTTTACAACTGAAACCATGCAGGAATCTGACAAAACCTGAGAGAGGCTTCAACTTTCATTTGATTTGAATGCTGCTAAATTCACAGCTCAAACATCTTAAAAGATCTGCTGACTCTAACATGTCTTCAGATTCCTCCATCAACACCCTTTGAAAACCAGGTGAAGGTTCTGAGCTCCTCAGGACACAATAGTAAGAAGAAGCAAATGTATAGTTTAACCAAAGTCTGACATGGAAGCAAACTGAAAAAGGCACAACTCTAGATATTTAGACATTTGTATGTTAAGCTTATCCCACTATTATAGGGATTAAACCATCTAGATTCTAGATGTAAGACTGACTACTCTTCCGCTAAGACACATGTGTCAGACTCTAGGCCTCGAGGGCCACTATCCTGCATGTTTTAGATGTTTCCCTGCTTCAACACACCTGCTTCAAATGAACAAGTTGTTAACAGGCTTCTGCAGAACTTGTTGAAATACAGAGGATTTGAATCAGGTGTGTTGAAACAGGGAAACATCTAAAACATGCAGGATAGTGGCCCTCGAGGCCTGGAGTTTGACACCCCTGCACTAAGCAAACCTTTTTTATATACTCAGCCAAAAGTTTGGAGAATGACACAAGTAAGTAGTGGTTTTCACTAAATCTGCTTTTCTGCTTCTGGATCTTTGTGTCAGATGATTATTGAAGTTGATTACTGAAGATTTTACCCCAGTCCTCAACACTCTGTATCCTAGATTTTTTCTCAGTTCTTTCTAGTCTTTCAATGCAGGTGGTAACTTTACTCCAGTCAAGTAACTTTGACTTTTTCTTTCAAACTGTGTTTATTTAATTGGTGTGATGAAATGTTCAATACAGCTGTTAACATGGCTCTTGAGGTAGACAGAAGGAGGTCTGGCAAGGTCAAACCTCCAAAACCTACATTTCCCAAAGAAGAGGCTGTGCCAGAAAAAGGCTAATCCACTCCCACAAACAAAAAACAATCAAAGGTGTCTACATCATAAAAAAAAAGAAAAGAAGAGCACTGAACAGGATGACATGCATTCCTTAGAATTTCTGTATTGTGTGCATGGAACGCTTCCATAATTTCAAGCCAAAAGAAGTTTGGGTTAAATGCCTGACCTGTACTCTGTGGGCTCATGAAGCCGTCACGCCAGAAATGCCATACATCAGTCACCACTGAACCAAGACAGAACTAAAATCACAACTAAATGGTAAATGTCCTGTATTTGTATAGTGTCTTCTAGTCATTCAGACCACTCAAAGTACTTTCACACTACAAGTTTTGCATTTACCCATTCACACAACCTGATATGTGGATCAGGGGGAGAAGGAAGGGGCTAACATTCATACATCCCGATACACAGATGAGGGGCAACATGGGGTTCAGTGTCTTGTCCAAGGACACTTTAACATGTGGCGGTGGAAGCCGGGATCAATCCAACAACCTTCAAGTTGGAGGACGACCCCTCTAACCACTGAGCCACAGCCACCCCATCCAACTAGATGATAGCAGCACTGAAAATCATCATAGACCTGCACTACACTGACAACACCTCTTTATTGTGGCAACATGATACTTTATCTTCAAGGTTTGAGTTGTGTGAACATAAAAACCTAAAATATTATTGAATCCTGGCAAATAACTACATTATATAACTATTTAACCTAGTTGTACAAAACAGATTGCAAGACTTAATAAATATAGAATCAAAAAAATTACAAACCTATAAGATACACTAGTGAACATGTTCTAATGAGTTTTAGTAAACAGCTGTCTTTGACTAATGTGTCTTTCTCACCTGGATCTCGTTCCTTCTCTGTTCTGTCCTCATTCTCCATCTCACTCTCTCTTCCTCTCTCTCACTCTCTCTCTTCCTCTCTCTCACTCTCTCTCTTCCTCTCTCTCACTCTCTCTCTTCCTCTCTCTCACTCTCTCGTCCTCTCTCATTCTCTCTCTTCCTCTCTCTCACTCTCTCTTCCTCTCTCTCACTCTCTCTCTTCCTCTCTCTCACTCTCTCTCTTCCTCTCTCTCACTCTCTCGTCCTCTCTCATTCTCTCTCTTCCTCTCTCTCACTCTCTCTTCCTCTCTCTCACTCTCTCGTCCTCTCTCATTCTCTCTCTTCCTCTCTCTCTCTCTCTCTTCCTCTCTCTCACTCTCTCTCTTTCTCTCTCTCTCTCTCTCTCTTCCTCTCTCTCACTCTCTCGCCCTCTCTCTCTCACTCTCTCTCTTCCTCTCTCTCACTCTCTCGTCCTCTCTCATTCTCTCTCTTCCTCTCTCTCACTCTCTCTTCCTCTCTCTCACTCTCTCTCTTCCTCTCTCTCACTCTCTCTCTTCCTCTCTCTCACTCTCTCGTCCTCTCTCATTCTCTCTCTTCCTCTCTCTCACTCTCTCTTCCTCTCTCTCACTCTCTCGTCCTCTCTCATTCTCTCTCTTCCTCTCTCTCACTCTCTCTTCCTCTCTCTCACTCTCTCGTCCTGTCTCTTACTCTCTCTTCCTCTCTCTCACTCTCTTACTCTCTCTTCCTCTCTCTCCATCTTTGTTCTAGTGATCAAGCCAAACATCAAATATACAGTTGAAATCAGATATTTACATATACTTCAGATAAAAACACAAAAACACTTTTTTACTGTCAAACATCAAATCAGACCAAATGTTTGTTTTTTAGATTAATAAATACAAAAAATTGTATTTGTTGAATTTAAAAATAAATAGAATCTTATTGTATTTTATTTGCAAATTGCACCCAAACTGTATTTAAAATTGTGGAGGTCTACAATTATTGTCCTGGTGTTTTGGTTGATTTCTCTTGATTCTCTCATGTCAAAGAGGTTCTGTGTTATGAAGGTGCTTTAAAGAGGCCTTTCCATTAAAACAGTTTTTCTGAGGTTTCTGCCTAAACCTAAAAAAAACCCAAAACTGTCCCGCACTGAAGCTCAGGGCACTGACCAATTACGAGCCGTTGTCAGCCCTGTCTTGTCACATGCACCTTCGTATGTCACGAAATAAGTTCAAGAAGTAACTTTAAATAAATACCATACAAACCGAGATAGAGACGAGCTGAAGAAAACTGAGTACAGAGATGAGAGCAATGTAAACTAGTACAGTCAACTCAAACAAGCAAGAGAAGTAGTCACTGTTGCTGTTAGTCTGTGCATGAAAGGGGAGAGCAAAGGCACCCGTTGCAGCATGTCAGGGGGGGGGGGGGGGGGGGGGGGGGGGG